>CATIWK010023180.1:0-11039 GCA_949634005.1 Mallotus japonicus | reverse complement strand
TTTTCTGAGCATTGCTTATGACTCCACAAGCTATCGCAAGAGCACGCCATACCTCAGCAGATGAAGTCAGACCGATAAGTTGAGGATATATTTCCTCAGTTATAGAAGACAAGAGCCAGGAGAAAAGCAACTGATCTTTTGGAAACCAAGTGAGGTACTCTGGATTGATGGTAGATTCATTAGTGGTAGAATCAGTGATTTCACAAGGAGGGGTAATTCCATTGAGTATGTCATGAAGATTATAGATATTGAGCAAAGGAGTGAACTGGAGTTTCCAAGGTATATAATTTTTGGAGGTTAACTTGATAGAAAAAGTTTGTTGAACATGGGTGGGTATATTTGGTGACAGAGGCGAGAGACAAAGCGGAGCAGCAGTATTGGTGGCAGTCGTGGTTGAAGAAGAAGACTTAGAAGAAATTTCTGGAGTCGTCATTTGACAAGGAGCTCTGATACCAACTCAGAACTGTTGGTATGAATAGAAACTCAATTGTATTTCATTAGCAATGTTACAGCAATATAAATACAAGTGTAATCAATTAGTACAAGTCATTGGATATACATAAACCTCTATGACAAGTATATCTAGTTATCTCTGATGTTGAGAAATATTAACCTTAACAGAAATATGAATGCTTGTTGATTTGATTTAAGTCTAGAGATAGCTTAATTCATGTTGATTCTAATTGGATGTGCTTCATGATTTATTTATTAAACTTGATTAGATTTTAATTTAATGAGATTTAATTGAAGTCTTTTCAATTAATAGAAATGAATTAAGTAATTTTTATTTGAGAAAGATTAATTACTACCTTTGAAACCCCAAGAAGTGCAATAGAAAGAAAGACTAATTTCTTGTAATCGACTTAATTAAAACATAGTGATACAATCCCCAACATTATTCTATCATTTGCTTGTTAAATTTTATTTTCTTGTTAAAGTTTAAATTAATTGATTTTATTTAGTTTCATTTTGGCTATTAAAATTTAGCAATTATAATTCACTTAATATTTGATTCTTAAACAAGTTAAAAAGAGAATTAATAGTTGGATAGACATTCAATTCTTGTGGGATCGACTTTTACTTATTTTATATTACTTGACGAACTCGTATGCTTGCGAAAACCAAACACAAGTCCAGAATTTCAAGTAAAACTTAATTGGATTAGCATAAATAACCTGTCTAGAACAACGAAAAATAAACCAAAAGATAGAATATTTACTTATACAAGCTGTAATGTTTAATCCTACATTAAAGGACACTAACAAATAACCACACAGTTAGCATTATGATAAGTTTTAATACTGAATCACAAGTTTCCATGCACATGTAGGTAGCTAGAAACCTTCAATTCAATATCAAAGTTCATAGCTAATTTCATAAGAGATCTTGAACAGCAGAGACTAGGGTAATTTCTCCTTCAATAATCAGAGTATCATTCACTAGAAATCCCTTTGATACATCTTGGAGATCACTCAGCAGCATGAAACTAGAAAACCCCCAACCGGTGGACGAGGTATCGAACCATGTACTACCTGCACGATGGAAACTCAAAATTATGTTTTCAATATAGGCAACTGAAAGAAAGGAACTCAAATCTATTATCACGCCAATTAAAAATTAGATAGCTTTACCTTTTCTTTCATGATGCTTCCCATTGACCTGATCTTTTGCAATTAATGTATACTCAACGTATACTTTATGCTTACGAGGACCATTGCTGCCATCTATATGTAGAAATAACGACAGAGATCTATCCTTTTCCCTTGAATCTCCTTTAGGATTAATTGATAATTTCCTGATATAATCATTTCAATGATTAGTTTTTACACTAATCACATCACCAAAACAACCTCAGAGTTTTAAGAGTCAGGGGAAGAACATATGGGTACGTACCAATTGTAGTTAGCAGCTTTAAATATTTCAGAAAGGTAACTATTTAGATTCAATTTGGAGAACTCAGCAATTTTCCAAGTATAGCAACCGCCTTGAGGATCCATTACAAAAGAAACTTCCTCCCCTATTCCTGTGCACTTTATGACATGAACCTCTGCTCCAAATGCACAGCAATCGTCGACAAGATATCCATTACATGGATCATTGAACGTTGCAAGTGGGAGTAATCGGTGAAAGCCATTTTCAGTCTTTAAAGCATGATAGCGCTTCTCTATCCCATCTGCGTGGAGTATTAAAAAACTTTCAAACATAACCACGAATACCGATACCCATTGTTGCTTTAACAAAAAAAAAAAAAAAAAAAAAGAGGAAGATATATACACTTACCTTGGATAATCAAGTACTTATCTCGAATTTGATCGTAAATGAAAAATTTGAGTGTCACGTTGATCTGGCATCCGTGAGAAATCACATTAGTTTCTGCTAAAGCTAAGTACAGAGAGATGTGATCATTCCCATTTCTCTTTGCATTTCCCTCAGGATACAGCACCAATTTCCTGCCACACAATGAAGTAGTACTTGATCATAGATGAGTTGGAAAATGTAATTTCTATACATTGATTGAAGTAACATACCATTTGTAACCATCAACTTCAAAATCACTTGATTCATACTTGTCAACTCCAGACTTTCTCACTATCTCTGACAACTGGGAGAATGACTTGATCTTCAGTGTATAATGAGCAGGCGGTATACCTCTTTTCAATCTTGTACTTTCTATATAAAAAATAAAGTGCACGTAAATAAATGCATGCTGAAATTAAGCACAGAGAAAGCAATTTCTTGCTGTATTTGTGTTCTACTTACCAAGTACTTCTCCATTGTTCAAAGAAGAATTTTGATTAGCACAGTTCTATCATATGTTCATTGCAATTAATCCTCTTAAGTCATATGCGTTTTAATCGTAATTAGGAGCAACTTAGCCAAGTTCTATCTCAATTAGGCTAAATAAAGCCACCCAACATTACTTCCAATTGAAGAACTTTTCAAGTTTTAACCCTATTGTAAAAAAAAAAAAAAAAAAAAAAAAACACACACAAATAAAAAACACGGTTAGTATTCCCTTAAATAAACTCTCGAATTCGAATTCAAGTTTTGTTTATTATAGATAATATATATATATCCAATAATTGAATTTTCTTTTATCTTCATTTTATTAACTTGTCACAAATTTCTTTCTTTCACTTTTTCACCATCAGATTGCCAAACAAAAAGACCAACACAAATAGAATTTCATGAACTTATTTTTATTTAGCAAGCAAAACAGAAAGTGCGTGCCAAAGTTCTTGTCGCATTTGCGTATAAAAAGATAGAACAACAACAATCAGTGAAGAAACAAAACAATAAAGTTGGATATAAAAAGGAATATATAGTAAATATGTTTTGGAGTTAAAAATGCAGTAATTAGTTGACTTAAAATTACTGTAAAAACTGTCCTTTACAGCGAAATTTACTACATTTTAGGATGCATTTGAATCGGAGTTAAAAAAATGAGATGTAACTATTAAGGAAGTAACAATTACATGTGTAATTGTTAGAGCATATCCAATAGACTCTTTATTTAAGTAAAATTCTTTATTTTAAAGAGTGAAACCAAAAAAGGTCTCCAATACACTCTCTATATTTTTATTTTAGAGTATAGAGTTGATTTGACTCTCAACATGTAGAGAGTCAAACCTTACTCTCTACTCTAAAATATTTCAATTTCCCATGCAGAATATTAATTGATGTTTATCTATTTATTGAAAATAATTTTCTCTGTCATCAAATGGAAGAAAAAAATTAAATAAATAAAGGGAAATCTTGTAAAAAAATAAAGGTGGAAAAAATTAAGCATTAATGTTTATTGGATAAAGTAAAATGAAGATTAAAAATATATAGAGTTTATTGGAGTTGTACAAATTTCTTCACTCTTTATATTTAAAAATTCCTTAAGATGCTCTTTATTGAGCAAAAGATGCTCTTTAAAATAAAGAGTATTATTGGAGATGCTCTTAAATTGTTAGCTTTATTTGGTAAATAATGGGTAATGCATATGTTGTGTAATAGGTTTTTTTTAAACAAATAATTAATATATATGAAAAAATTAAAATAACAGAAATAAATAAATAATTAATTATTAAATTTTTTATGAACAATAAAATTAATTTTCAAAATATCAGGTAATTAAAAAAATTTCATGAAGATAAAGTTACATAATATATATTAATACATTTTTACACATAAAAAATAATGCAGATTTTATACAATATAATTAATGGAGAATAAAATGAAAAATAAAAAAATAAAATTACCTGAAACAATTAATTTATATTTTATAGCTAGTCATGAAAAGACATATATTAATTAAAATAGAAACTAGTGACAATAACAAAATAAAAATAAAAATAAAAATAATAAAACTACCAAAAGAATTAAATTCATTTACACATTTTTTATAGATTTAATTTATGTTTTATTAATGTAAAAAATTAAGAAGATGAGTAATTTATAAATAAACATAAAAGGATAGAAATTTGAAAAATTTGTACTTTTCAATATAATTATTTTTTTCGGACATTTACCCTATTCACAATTAACTTAACAAAAATATACATACATGGGGTTAACTATTAAAGGGGTTAAAAGTTAACCTTAATCTTCTAGAGTTTGCAATATAGGGTTAAAGAGGATTAATGCATTACAACAGTAGTATTTACTTTCCTTTAACCCGATCCAAACACACCAATCTCTCTTTACCTAATTTTTTTTTTGTCTAACCACTGCTCACTGGGTTTTTTTTTTTTTTTGAGCAACAGGAAGGTCAAGGGAGAGCGGAGAATCAAACCTATGACCTCACCTTATAATGTCCATCACCTGAGCCAGTAGGCTACAAAGGAAGGACCTGGGTTTTTTCCTTTTAATTTGGGTGTTTGAGGTGAAAATGATAAATAAAAAGGAATGAAGGAAAATTAAGCCGATTAACAGTTCCTTCCAATTTAAAAACTTTCCAAACTGAAATGATTTTATATAAAAGAAAACACATAATAAAATCTTTTAACACAAAACTTGTAAACATCCAAATAGTCAAAGAAACACCATTGCTAAAAAAGTTACCAACTTGAATACAAATCCATGTCCTTTTTTCCAATTTCTTATTTCTTTTTTTTTTCCTTAGCAATTTAAGACAGAAAGTGCATGCCAAAATTAAGCAGAGACATCTTCTTGCTGTATTTCTGTGTGTGTGTTTATCATTAGAGAGAGACCAACTTGCAACAATCACAACAGCAGCAGGGAAAAGAAAAAAGAAATATTTATCAGGAACTGAAAATAAAAGATTTAACTAACAGCTGGAACAATCAAGAAGATGATTATGGGTTTTAGATGGGTTTACCCAGAAGATCACCGTCAGAATAAACAGAGGCTGGACATCACCGTCTTCCAATTTCATTTTCTGTTGCATATTTCTTAGTTCTCACTTCTCAACTAGCAAGTACTATAAATAAATAAATAAGTCATCAACGTTTTTTGGTTTTGAAAAGACTTCTATTTCACGGATCAGAGGAAACTGGTCAGTGATGGTGTCTTAGTAGGCTGATTTAGCCATCTGATAGAGTGGTTTATCAAACAATTAGTTTTTTAAATCTGAATTATTGGTATCAACAACAAAAATCAATGAAGAAAAAAAAAAATCATGGGACAAAGATAGCTTTACCAAGAACATCACCATCACTATCGGAAGAAGAAGAAGCCTCATCCTTCATTTCCTTTTTCCTTGTCTGTTGCATTTTTTTTTTCCTTCTGATTTCTCACTGTCTATACAGAAGTGAAGAAGTTCTCAACTTTTCTTCTCGTCTTTCAGATTTCTTTCTCAAGAACGTCTCCTAATTTTTTTCAAAGGATATAAATGGTTTTAACCTTTCGAAACTTTTTTTTAATAGAATATAATTAATAGTATTCGCAGAAAAAATAAATAATTAAAGCTCATGTGAAAAAAAGTTTTCGTATTTTTCAGTGTTTAAATTACCAAAAGAATAAGTCAAAAAAATAAATTAAAGACATAGGAAAATAACTTTTCATTTTCCATTTATTTGCAGAAAATATTTTGTATTTAGAAAATATTTTTTTTGGAATACATTTTCGGTAGAAAACATTTTTTAGAGAAAATATTTTTTGATGTTTGGCTGTAAACTAAAAGACAATTGGAAAATATCATCTTTTGTGACATTAACACTTTTTTTTACTAAAATATCTATTTGTAATGGATCTAATGTATATATTTTTTTTACAGATTATCGCTTTATAATGGACAAACTGCATTAATACAAAATTTATATGATACTTAATCTATACAAAGAATGAAAAGAAAAAAGAAGGTGATGAGAGAGAAAAAAAATGAAAATAAAAATGAAAGGAGAAAAAGAGAAGGTAAAAAATAAGGAGAAAATAAAATACAAAAAGAGGGAAAGGAAAAAAAAAAGAATGCAAAAAAATTAAGGAGAAAATAAAAATAAAAAAGAGAGAAGAGAGAAAAGAAGGAGAGAATGCAAAAAAAAAAAAAAAAAAGGAGAATAAAAATAAAAAAAGGGGAAAATGAAAAAAGAAGGAGAGAACAAAAAAAATGAGAAAATAAAAATAAAAACGAAAAAATAAGAAGAGAAGACTAAAAAAAGGAGAAAATAAAAATAAAAAAAAAAGAAGAGGAGAAGACATTTTGTTTTTAAGTTATTTTACATTGATTAAAAATTTATTTTTTTTTTACTTATTTTATTTGATAATCCAAATACTGAAAAATAAAAAAAAAATATTTTTCCGCAAACAAACGAAATACAAAGTTATCCTTCAATATTTTCACTACTTATTTTTTTATTTTTATTTTTATTGTTTTTTGTCTTTTCTTCTTTTTTTTTATTTTTCTCTTTTTCAATTTTTTTCTTCTTTTTTCATTTTTATTTTCTCCTTTTTTTCTCCTTTCCCTCTTTTTTTTTATTCTCTTTATTTTTTTTTACTTTCTTTCATTTCCCTCTTTTTATTTTTTCGTTTTATCTCCTTCTTTTTTCCATTTATTCTTTTTTATAGATTAATTATCATATAGATTTTATATTAATGCATCAGGTTCATTATAAAAAGATAATTAAAAAATATACATTAAGTCCATTATAAAGAGATAATTTGGTAAATAAAAAATATTAATGTCATAAAGTATTATATTTTTCCAATTGTCTTCTAGTGTTGCAGCTAAAAATCGAGAAATATTTTTCTTGGAAAATATTTTTTAAAAAAATATTTTTTAGAAAAATATTTTCCAGAAACAAAATACTTTCCGCAAACAAACGGAGCCTTAATAGTATATAAATTTTCAAAGCACCTAAATGAATACTCATTAGGATGGTAGGAGCTGTTTTCATTTAAGTTAGGTTTCAAGTTCCAATCCTAATGCATGCAGTTAAATTAGTTGTTAAGAAACTTTTACTATTGTGGTCTTATTCAGATTGAACCAAATTAGTCAGAGTCGAATAAACTCTGAATATCAGAGGTTTAAAGAAAAAAATCTAAATTTTTCAACATTTTAAGATTTTAATTAATTTATCTTTTTCAATTTAAGTTAATTTTGTGTTTTGTGCTGCACTCTTGATCTCGTGCCCAAACATGCCAAACACTGAATAATAAGGGAAAATATTTTTCCGCAACCACACGGAATACAAAGTTATTTTTCAATGTCTTCACTCCTTATTTTTTCATTTCATTCTTTTTTTCTTATTTTTTGTCTTTTCTTCTTCTTTTTTCATTTTCCTCTTTTTTATTTTATTTTCTCCCTTTTTTTCCTTTCTCCTTTCTCCTTTTTTCATTTTTATTTTCTCCTATTTTTTTACTTGCTCTCTTTCTTTTCACCTTTCCCCTATTTTTATTTTATTTTCTCCTTTCCTCTTTTTTTATTTTATTTTCTCCTTATTTTTTTTACTTTCTCTCTTTTCTCTCTTTTTATTTTTTTTCCTTTTATGTCCTTCTTTTTTCTTTTCATTTTTTTTATAGATTAATTATCATATAGATTGATGTCCATTGTAAAAAGATAATTAAAAAATATACATTAAGTCCAAATTTTGGTAAATAAAAAGTGTTAATGTTACAAATGTAATATTTTTCCAATTGACCGACCCATTAGGATCAATTGGTAGGAGCTATTTTCGTTTAAGTTAGGTTTCAAGTTCAAATCCTAATGTATGCAGTTAAATTAATTGTTAAGAAACTTTTATTATTGTGGTCTTATCCAAGTTGAACCGGATTAGTCAAAGTCGAATAAACTCTGAATACCAGAGGTTTAAAGAAAAAAAATCTAAAATTTTCAACATTTTAAGATTTTGATTAATTTATCTTTTTCAATTTAAGTTAATTCTGTATTTTATCCTGCACTCTTAATCCTGTGGCCAAACATGCCACAGGGCATGGATCCCACCTGGGAACGATGGAATCCCTCCCCCCTTGGTCCATGGCTGGAAAAAAAAAAAAATCCATCTTTTATTTATAGTCTTAATTGTAATGCGATTTTTTTTTTGATAATATAATACGATTGATTTTAGTTATGTGTATTTTAGCAACTATGGTGGCTGCATTTAATAAAATCAATATTGTATTATTTTTTAATATTAAGATTACTAATATTGAATTGATAAAAAAAAAATTATTGATACTGATATTTGAAAAATATTTATTTTAAAGTTTAAAATTAAAAATAAATATTTTAAACGATGACGGGCTACTGGGAGGCCGTCAAGTTAGTTCGGTCCTACAAGGCAAAAAAGGGAGCATTAGGTGGTTGTTGGCGGTGCCATTCCAACGCTCAAGTTAGTGGGAGTTCAAATCTAGAGAAAGTAAGAGTGTAGGTGATGTAGTGGTCATGACTAGGAGTGAGCATCATGCAGGTTCAAGTCGGTTTTTAATTTTTTCAAAAAGTCAAAATCAAACCTTACCGAATGGTTTATGTTGGGTCGGTTTTTGAAAATCGAAGTATAATATAAAAGAAATTAAAGGAATAAAAAAGATAAATAAAATAAAAACTAAGTAGGCCAGTGGAAAAGTGTAACCGAGCTGAATTGAGTCAAGTTTTACGTAATCTGCTTAAAACAAATGGTTTATTGTCTTGTCATAGAGTCAAAGATATTAATAAAGGTCATGAATTCAATTTTTACTCCCTATGATCTCTCTTTAAAGTTCCTAATATGAAGATCATGCTAAAAAAACAGACTCACTACACACACGATGCACACCACAAAGCAACACACGTCTAACTCTCTTCACACAGGCACATAACTCTCATTCATCTATTCCACTCTATCACCTTGTGCCTTACTATTTCAGTCTTCATCATGAAACACTCTTTTTCTATTTGTTAATACAACCAACCGATAAAATTAGAAGCCTTAAAACAGCTTTTCTTTCTTTACATGGGACCAAGTACTTTTGCTCCAATTCTAAGCAAAAGCTTCGCCCGCACACTTTGTCAAGCTTTTTGCCAATTTATGGCCAAAAGTTAAAAATTTTACGAATTTATGGTGAATTTTTAAAAAATTATCAGTTTATTGTAAATAAAAAATAAAAAAATCAGTCTCCAGTTAAACTGGCAAACTAAAAAGGAACAAAATTTGCCTGCTAAAGTCCGCCACTTAAAGTGGCACACTTAATTTTAAAAAAATAAAGTCCGCCCCTTTTTTTATAGAAAAAGAAAACAACAAAGCAAGAAAATTGGCCCCATTTTATATTTCATTAATATAAAACAAAATGTAGGTTTAATAATAATTTTTTATGTAATATAATATATTTTTGCATGTAGTTTATTCTTTTTACATATAAATTTATATTTCATTAATTTTTAATATAAATAATTTAATAATAATAATAATAATAATTTGACATCTTTTTAAATTAATAATAATATTATTAAACTATTTCAAAATATTTTGCACTTGATATCTTACTCAGATAGTTAAAACTCTGAATGGTCACAATTTGAAAAAATGCATACAAACCCATACAGCTTGCATGCAATAGACATAATCATTTTCTCAAAAAAAAAAATAGACATGACCATGGTCACAATTTAATAAAAATTGAATTTATTATATATTTATTATTAAATATTAATTTCATTTTTATAATAGTAGAATAGTTATAATTTTTTTTATAATAATATAAGCTTTAAATGAGTTATTCATCGTTAAATTTTAAGTTTAATTAGAAAATAATAATAATAATAATATTATTATTATTATTACACTAAAACACAACATAATATTGTATTAATAACGCATAAGAGATCTATTGATCCAAAACTTACATTGATATACTTGTTGTAATACAATATAATTGTAAGAAATTATATTTTCGGACAATATCCATACCATTGTACAACATGTTTGTTGCTTTGGTTAAAGTCCTGAAGCAACTATGCAGGATTGAAGCTGAAAATAAACATGAAACAGAAGCTTTATACTTCAGTTTGATGAATATAAATTTATTGGATTTTGCTAGCTAACAAGTAAATGACAACTTCAGCAACAAAAATCAACCAGAGTCATGTTCAGGTTCCTTTATTAACATAATCCCAGCAAAATAAGGAACATGAGCCTGAAAGGATGCCTTCAGCAACAGAAAACAATCAGAGGCATATAGAGTAAAAACTGGGAGATTCTTGCCTATGCCAAAAGTACTACACTTAGATGCATGACGCATACTCTGCACTTGGATATATGAAAATGTGATCCGAACAGCATGTGTCATAAATTCAAGTCCAGAATTTCTGGTAAAACTTAATTGGATTAGCATAAATGACCTGTCTAGAACAATGAAAAGTAAAGTAAAAGATTGGATCTTATTCAAGCTGTAATGTTTAATCCTGCATTGAAGGACACTAACAAATAACCACACAGCTAGCATAATTACAAGTTTTAATACTGAATCACTAGTTTCGGTGCACATGTAGTAGCTAGAAACCTTCAATTCAATATCAAAGTCCATAGCTAATTTCAGGAGAGATCTTTAACGGCAGAGATTAAGGTAATTTTTCCTTCAATAATCAAAGTATCATTCACTAGAAATCCCTTTGATACATC
>CATIWK010023162.1:0-19563 GCA_949634005.1 Mallotus japonicus | reverse complement strand
TGTTAAAATAGATCCAAACATGGAGTACTGTAGATTGACCAGGAAAATTAGTTAGCTGCAATTCAGACAATGCAGCAATCTCAGCAGAACAAAGAAAAAAGAAGATTAAAAAAAAAGGCTAACCTGTGCTGTTGTTAGACCGAGATCTTCCATAATTGCTGATTGAGTGGGTGCTGAATAGCCCACCTGCCAAAAGAACAACTTAAGCTAAACAAACCTATTCTTTTACCTTTCTATAACTTTTCTGTGTTTGTTTGTGAATTTGTATTCTGTCCTCAACCAACAACAAGAAGAAAAACCCAAAAAAAAAAAAAGAAAAGAAAACCCAATTTAGTAAACCATGAACTTTGCTTAAACCAGGAAGATAAATTCCATTTTTTTCACATCCTGCAACTTAAAATATAAAAATCAAAGCAACAAAAAAAAAAAAAGAACAGCAACATAAAGCTGTGAAGATAAAGAACTTACACAAGATCCAAACTCAAAAGACCCACAAACAGCAACAAATGTGCTAAGCAGGACCATCTTCATGGATCCATTTTCTTCATCAGTATTAGTGTCATCATTTGTAATAGAAACAACCACGTTATGATGATCTTCATCATGGATCAATGGTGTTTCCAACTCTTCAAGACCATTAATCTCTCCTTGTTCAACATCTTTGCACTGACCAATTGCCATTTCTTGAACTCAAGAAATGAACCAAAAGAAAAATAATAGACACTACACACAGAAATTTGCAAGGACTTTTTGCAAAGATTTTTATGTATTTTGGGATGAGAACATGGTGTTGTGTATGGGGTATTTATATCCATGCAAAAGTGCAATCAACCCAAAACAGTATTGAATTAAGTTATTTAAAATTGTCAAATTTACATTAAAAAAAAAAAAGATAAAGATTGATGTCGCCACTCGCGATGTCAACAGCGATATTAGGAGTCTCACTGAATAATTATTTTATTAAAAAAATTTTAATAATTTTTTACAAGTTATAGATATTTAAATCCTTGTATGATGGGTTCACCCTTATACAATTTAGATTTTAAATTCAAAAAAATTAAAATGAAAAAAAAATAAATATTTATTAATATTGGAGATATTTTTAAAATTACCTCTAAATACTATTTTGTCTTATTCATCAACAAAATCTGTACAAATCACGAGTAGCGACATCTATTACCGTCCTAAAAAAAATTGTCCTCCATGATTGGAAGATAAAAGTCATGTGGGGATAAAGCTGTCACTGACGTGGTAATTCATTACAGCTCATTTTAACTTTATCCTAACAATAATTAATTAACGTTAATTAGTTAAGATACTAAAATATTTCTTTTCTTTCTTTTTTTTTCATTAAAACTTTTCAATTTTTATTATTGTCGATATTTTTTATTATTTGTTTATTTGCATTCAATAAATATAGTCTATTTATTTTTTGTTATATTTTTTAATCTTCCTTTATAGAATTTTTATTGATTTGATTGTTTATCATGATTACTTTTTAATTGTGAAATTTGTGTTAATATTTCTACACTCGAACTCGTTTAATGACCTAAAAATTGATTTATGGTTAATTGAAGTTATTGAATAGAACGTACGAGTGACCGAGTTGTAAATTAAAAGAACTCTGTCGATGCAATTAAATTTCATAGTTTGGGTGAGATTTTATTTTGATACGTCTTAATTATATAATTATTGACATTTTTATTTATTAAAGTAATTTTCAATCAATAAAAGATTTATCTTTTTTCATAAAAAATATTAAACCGTCAATTAATTTATTAATAGTGTATTAGAATACATGTTTTAATTTTATTTTATTTTTTGAAATAATTATGAAGCACATAAGTTTACTTGATTCTAATATAAAAGAATTTATAGATTTAAATTGTCAAAGATTATAAATATAAAAATTGTATAGGCAAATGTATTATGAGTAATAATATATTAGTTTTTTAATGATTAATCACCAATAAGAAATTTCAACTAATAATATTGGCTCCATAATTAAAAGGAGCAATCACCAATATATTATGTAGCTTTTTTTTAATTTAAATAAATCAAATGAATTTTGATTTTTTAAAGTTTTTTTTTTTTTAAGTTAAGTGGTCTAATCTAAAAGATTCGTGTTTCCTAAAAAAAAAAAAAAAGAACCGTGGTCTAATCTAAAAAGTTTTTTTTTTTTTTTAAGTTTTACATATTTTATCTAGAGCTTAGGTGTTTATGAGTTGTTATGACGGCTAAGGATTATTCAAATCCGTGGGTTCAACTTGTAATATCATAAACTCTACTTTAGTTGTTCAAAAAAAAAAAAACTCTACTTTATCCTTTATCCTTCTAATTTTATGAATGTTGGGTAGCTTAATGTATGTTTTTTTTCTTTTTTTTTTTGAGAAGAGCTTAATGTATGTTAAAATTGTTTTTCATGATCTTAATTAAATTAATTAAATTCTAAGGACTTAATTAAGTTTTATTTTGCATTTTGGATCCGAGGAATTAATTAGTTTACTCAATTAGCTGATGTTAACATCCTAATTAAATTATTTAAAAAAAAGTTCCTGTAAATCAATGACTAACACATGAATTTCTTTTTTTTATCTAACTCAATGTATCATAATCATATCTAAGTTGTTCTTTGCTATGAACCTTTTAATATTATATTTTTTTTTTTTCTATTTCAATTTGATTTTAATTTTTTTTAGAATTTAATAACCTAAAACACACACATAGCACAGTGACACCACACGCCATCTAACAAAATTATGACTAAGTTAGCGATGTGGGATCCAAGACCAGAGATGAAACGCCACAAAAACCTTATACCTATCCACACCACACATGTTTCTCTTTTTAATAACCTATCCACACCACACATGTTTCTCTTCCCTTTTTTTTTTTTATAGAATTTAATAACCTAAAACACACACATAGCACAATGACACCACACGCCATCTAACAAAATCATGACAATTTTGTTAGACGCAGAATGGTATATATGCTATACACGCACGCCTTAAGTTAGCGATGTGGGATCCAAGACCAAAGATGAAACGCCACAAAAACCTTATACCTATCCACACCACACATGTTTCTCTTTTTTTGAGAATTTAATAACCTAAAACACACACATATAGAACAGTGACATCACACGCCATCTAACAATACTATGGCAGTTTGATTTTAATTAAAAAAATATAATTTTTGATGTCTGATTTCATCTTTTAGTAAAATAATATATCATACATCATTAAAATATTTATACACTGGCTGTGTATATATCGAATATCACATAAATATTTATACACCACATCAAATTCGATATTAATATTTATAAATACGATAAACACTATATCAAATATAGGGCCAATTTCTGGTCATTTTTGGCCGAAAATTGGTCATTTTCTTGCTTTTTGTACATATTCTATGCAGCTTTACTAGAATAAACTTCAGATCCTATAGATCTCTGGGTTTCTTCCCTTTTTGCTGCCCTCTTGAGGGCCTTTTTGATGATTTTGTTCTACAGGGATTTGCTACCTCTGTCGATACAGCAACAGCAAGGAAGGAAAAGAGTTTTTAGTTTGTTCAAGATGAGTCTGGTTGCTCCCATCAGTTCGCGTAGGACAGCATCCAGTTTGTCTGGTCGATCAGCCGGATTTCAAACTGCTCTTCCCCTATCCATGGCCGGAGTCGTTGTACCGGTCACTCAGCTTGCGCGGCGCCATCATACCGGCGTTCTAAATGACCGTTTATTTTTATTTTCTTGGTTCTATAGTTTAGGTTGTTGTTGCTTTCTTTTCTGGAGCTATCATTTTCCTGTAGATTTTCTGGGTTGTTGCTCATCAGTGTTCTTATGTAATGATACCCAGAAAGTATGTAGCTCTTGCCCAAGAGGTATTTTAATATATTATTATTTCTGTGTTTTGGCCAAAAAAATATATCAAAGATTTTAAGCTTTTGTCCAGTTATCCAAGATTGTAAGCTTTTGTCCAGTTTTATTACTGATTGTAAGCTTGGGTTTGTTAAACGTTCAGCGAACGTTGTTGCTCATGTTATAGCACGAGTAGCAACTTCTATGACTAACGGAGAGTGGACAGGTTTTGTCCCTCATGCTATTTCTGATGTAATTCGCTCTGATTTGAATTAATTTATCCCATTCTCATTCAAAAAAAAAAGTAATACACATAGATTCATCAGCGAATATGATACTTATTTGCCAAGTTGAAATATGTATTTTTTATAATAATAATAAGGAACAATGACTTTTTTAGTTCTAAAAGTTCGATGTGTTTCATAATTAAGTCCTAAAAGAGAATTTGTTAACAACTGAGTTCTACAAAAATTTAAAATGCTCAATATTAATACTAGTCTGTTAACTCTAATAGAATGTGTTCATATAATGTACACATTCCATTTTTTTTCATATTCGACTTCCACGTCACTTAATTTTTTACCACATCAATTTTTTTCGCAAATTCCATGTCACCCTTCTTCTTCTTCTTCAAATTACATTTAAATAGATTTTTTAAATCTCAAATCTCTCTTCATCAAATCCACTTCCACTTTATTTACAATTCAAAACTTTATTTAAACCGTTATATAGATAAACAACTATTTTTTTTTTCTCCTTCTTTTTCACATATTCATATGAAAAATCTCTCCTTTCATAGCCCACCCACATCTATATTATTGGACTTTCAAGCTTTTACGTAAAATTTTACTCTTTTATCTGTGTTGAGTCCTTAAGTAGAGAGATTTATTGTTGTTGTATTTTTGCAAAAAGGTATAAGATTGAAATTTGGGTTTTTGATCGTTGATTCAAATAACAGTTGGAAGAAGAAACCTGAAAGGAAAATTAAGCACTTTTTTCCACTTGTAAATGCGGCTAACTTTCTCTTCAATTGAACAATTAAGAGAATGGAATAGATAGAGGAATTCGTTTGATTT
This sequence comes from Mallotus japonicus, assembly GCA_949634005.1. Taxonomy (NCBI): domain Eukaryota; kingdom Viridiplantae; phylum Streptophyta; class Magnoliopsida; order Malpighiales; family Euphorbiaceae; genus Mallotus; species Mallotus japonicus. Next base: position 14,622 of record CATIWK010023162.1, on the reverse strand, counting down.
ATCTTTGTTCTTTAATTTTATTAAAGGAAAATAATTTTTCCTTTTTGGTTTATTTTGATCAAATAAGAACAAAGAAAAGAAAGGATATTGTTTGATTTTTTGTAGATTTTGAAAATAAAAATGGAGTTAGATCACCCAAAGAAGGTCAGTGATCCCTTTCTCTCTAATATATGATCTACATTGTTCTTTCTCTATTGGACACCACTCCAGAAATGACTCATCAAGGTTATTGAAGACATTAATGATAATGTTGTTACTGTTGATAGAGTTCATGATAGATCCAAAAATTTATTTACATGTAATTCGAAGAAAAAGATGATGAAGAGTGACGTAGAAATTGAGAAAAAAATAGCTGATGTGATAAAAAAAAAAAAAGTAACATGAAAATTGAGGTGTGAAGAAAAGATGGGATGTATACACTATGTCAGTATATTTAGTTAGAGTTAACAAATTAGAACCAACAATGAGAATTTTAAATTTTTATAGAACTCAATTGCTAACAAAATTTTTTTAGAATTTAATTGTGAAATACACCAAATTTATAGGACTGAAAAAATAGTAGCAGTAGTAGTAATAATAATAATAATAATAGATTAAAAAAATTGATTAAGCCTCACAGACATGTCCGAGTCCCTTTTTTTTTTTTTTTTTTTTCTGAACTTGGCCATGCTTAATGTTTGATAATGGGGCCATTAGAACCTAGAGGAGAAGAGGCATATAACATAAAAATGACGGTGATTGACAGATTGAAAATTGTGGCATGGAAAGGTTAATTATCTTTGCTTTGGAGTTGTGAAAAAAAAAAAAAAAAAACAAAACAAAACAAAAATTTTGCCTTAAAACATGCGGCCGTTTTAGGGCATTTTTAACTTTCAACCAAAAGAACTGCACGAGATGGGAATCTGTCTCCCTTCCAACAAAAAAGAAGCTCTAATTTTGAATCCTACTTCCAACTTTGGACCAATTCTTTGCTTCTCGAACCATTCAAAATCATTCCACAAAAGAAGCAAAGAAAGAGAAAACTAAAGTGAAAGAAACAGCAAAAAAGCAATGAACAAGGATAAGCTCCTTGCCTTTGTTTTTCACTTTGGACTGCTTAAAGCTACCATATAGATTAATTTCTTTTTCTAAAATCAAAAGTAAAAAATATATATAAATTGTTAAACTAAAGATATAATATATATTTTTTTTATTCATTTCAGGCCTACCCTTATTGTGAAGTTTGCTACTACAGCACCCGGTTGGTTGCTAAAATCATTATTTTGTCACAAACATAAATCAGTAATAAGAAAATTGAACCAGCTTGATTGTGTCTTGATAATTGCCAACAACAACATGAGAATTGGACCCAGTTGATTTATTGTCTTGGGAAACTAGAACTTGAAAGCATCAAGCATGAATGATTGCAGCAATTATTGTTTTACAATTTACACTGCCACGGCACCATTCAAGGATATCAAAACAAATAGTTTCTATGAAATGGCAACTTTAGCTAATGGGCAAACACTTTAGATAGGGAGCACAAAGCAAGCTTAAAAAGGGGAAAACCACTCCAACAAAAGGACAGATAAACAGTGTAATGTTACAGGCCCTATTAATCAGTAATGGAGACTAAAACTTTCTTGGACTCTGTTCCATAATTTTTCTTCTTGAGAAAAAAGTAGAACCCCATCCATGATCTTTTCTATCTTTTACAAAATATGATTAAACAGGGCACACGCATATACTCTCCAAAAGTTCAATAATTTTTCTCAAAGTTGTTCATCTACAAACTGTGCTTCAAGTTTGAGAGTATGAACACTCCATAACTTATGGATCCGACGCAACCATAATCAAGCACAAGCATAGTGGACAAATGCTGTGTCAGATATATAAATGTGCTTGGTTGAGAATTTAAAGATGACATCCAAAATTTATACAAAGGCAATCACTCCACAAACGTCAACATAACTAAGCGGTTTGCAAGAAAGAGAAATCTAATAATCATAGAATATATGTGCACTCAAGACTCCCATGACAGCATGTCAGTGGAACACATTTCTGACAAGAATCAAAACCTGGTCCATGTAGCATCAACATTCAACAGATATCTCATATTTCCAATGTCTTCCACAAAGAGTTCATAGGCACTCAGTTCCAAAGTAGTTCAGGATCGGCCTGGCGGCTGCCGTGACTGGGAAGCTCTCCTGAATCAACATATAAAAGAAGAAATATGTTAAAAAAAAAACAGATGAATATCCAAAACGATATGGAGACTTCTTACAAGCAACAAGGAAAAATATGTTAAAATATTAAAGTTCCGCATCTCTCAGATTGCAACTAAACAAACTTACTATCGCTAGCCAATATCATATGGTTCAATTTTTGGAGAAGAGTTTTAACCAATAATAATTCTAAAGACTTTCAGTTACATACAATAATAGTTAATTGCAATTACATACCTATATGTATATATTGCAAATTGATCTTCCTCCCATCTTAAATTAAAACTTCCATTGGGTACTGTGAGAAAGCATTTTATTTAATATAGTAGAACGTTCCCTCTACAAAATATAAAGTGGCCCAGTTCTTCCCCCAATGTCTTTATTACATGTTTCTCATAAAAATAAGAGAAAGATTGATATTTAAAGAAGCTTTTGTTAAAGAGCAACAATATCATCAGCTTCCATGCATTTCAAAAGAGCTTATGACCCGTCTTTCACAAACTCAGTAATCATATTATATTAAAAGGGAGCATAAATATATTTTTCCCTTTCAACTCACTGTCATTCAGAACTGTAAAGAAGAAAAAGAGAAGAAAATCTTAAACAGGAAGGCAAAGAAAAGGGGAAAGGGAAAAGAGAAAGAACTCTCCTATTCATAATGCATATGGCAATACATGCAGTTTATACACATGATAGAAACTGAGCCTGATATGTGTACAGTACTGTCTCAGTTATTCTTACTATATGCTTACGTATGTGTTGTAGCTCAAACTCTGAGAGTTGTCTTTAATGATAAGCATAATAGGGTAAAGCACAATTCATATCAAGTGAAGGAATATATGTACCTGTTGTGAATGGGATCGGGTCCATTGGGCACTCTTCTCTTGCTCACATAATTGAGATCCGAGTCCTGATGACTATGATGCCTTCCCCTTTCAATCAATCTCCAATGCTCAAGAGTTTCAGTTGATAGAACTGCACTTCTTGTTGTCATTCTCGTTGCATGATTTGCTAAAATTCCAACAGACAAAAACCAAATAAATCCTGCAAATACAACAGCTCCGAAAAGAGCCCTTAAAAACCTGTTGCCACTCCCCATTTTTATCCCCTCCTGGAACCTACTACTTTTCAGCACAGAAGAACTGCTTGCCATTCAAAACAAAGACTAATAAAGAAATCAAGAACACCATGTTCGTGTCCAGTGGAGAGAAAATGATCTTGAGATGTGGGCAGAAAAAGAAGAGTAAGCAAAGGTATTTTAGTTGTTTGTAAGTTGGCGGGTAAGAGGTGAGCAGTTCTATTCAAAACTAGAAGATGGGAAGAAAAAATTTCTGCTGTATATGTGCATGTGAGAATGAGCGAGGGAAAGAGCAAAAATAAAATAGACTTGTTGCTCTTGTTTCTTTATATGTTGAATGGGCCCAAGCAAGCTCCCACTCTTTGCTTTGGTTTGTGCATTTTTTCATGCTGCGACCAAATGGGACCTCACTCTCGTCTAACTCTTATGTTTCCTTAGCTTGTAAAGATATAGGGTCTTGTGCCCCTCCTGAACAATGAGGATGAAAAAAATGAAGAAGTGCCTATTATTGTGCCAATAGATCTGATGATTTATTTTAGTCGACAAATAGTTAGCACACCTCTATATTTCTCAACATAAAATGCCATTATCACAACCAAAATTAAAAAGTGAGCGACAAAATTACCACATACAGAAGAAAGCATCTTGCCAAAAGATGCACACACATGCATATCATAATGTGATAGAGAGAGACATGACTGTTTTTGAGAAAGTAACATATAAGAGTCCTTCCTCCCACCCCCTTAAAAAAAAGGGAACAGAATCAAAAGAAAAACCATATAAATAAAAAATAATCTTTCTTTCCAGAGCTTTGATTTCTTATTAATTAACTTCACATATATATTCAATTTGTATGACCATAAAGCGCTAATGTGGCACTTAGTTTTGAACAGTGAATGCACCTACAGGAAAAACTGAAATAGAATGACTCAACATAAGATAGCAAATGAAACAGCTATCAACTCATTTTTGCTTATAGAGTCTTCTTGTTCTCTAATTACCAATCACAATAAAAATAGAATGGACCATTCATCACAAAAGCAGTGCTATCTACAATCATTAGAAAAAGAAGACATTATCAGAGTACAAGTTTAGCTATTACAGAATGAACGTAGAAAAACTTGAAAGCCAAATTTTGATTAAGAGTATTCACATGGTGATTTAATATCATACAAAATAAAAACAACCAATGTGCAGCACAACAAAAAAGGAGACTATGAATGCCACAACAAGCTAATAGGCTAACAGTTAATAGTTGACAACTTTAGCATCCCTCACAATACCATCTGATTAACACAATGCAACGAAAGCACATTAATTTTCCCCCAAAAAAAAAAAACTGAGTACCATACACTCCATAATTGGCAACGGAACCTCAATTATTGTGAGGAAACATTCTGAGAATGAAAACCGTAGTAGATAACTCCTGCACATTCCTAGTGACATGAATGTCACTAACAATTTGGTCCCTAACAATTTCCCCCACTTAAAAAAATGTCCTTGCCCCTACTTCAAAATTTCTTGTAGTTTATTGTTCTTTCCAAAAATTTGTCCCCACTGAGTTCATATCTTGGATTTGCCCCCTGCCTAAAAGTGGATTGAGCCATTAGATCCACAATCAAACAAGCATGTACAAGATAAGATTGTTCAGATAATTGGTAACCAACAGAACTTGCTATGGATTAACAAAGTAGCCATTTGGTAGGATAAAAAAAATTATCAATAGCTATATTTTGGTATATCTACCAAAAACAGCGCATGCTACCTGAGATTAAAAAAAATTACCTAGACACGGTAAAAAATGCACAAATAATGAAATTTAGATTGGATGAATAAAAGCCATCCTTTCCTTAACTGTATCTTATCAAATTTGAGAATCTGATTTCCCAAAAGACTCCTTATCACCATATCCAAAGGGACAGTATCAAACAATATCATTTTTGAACTAAATATGTTTTTCTATGTCCAAAAAACATGATCTTTTATTCAGGATTCCATTCAAAGAACTGTTGTTAAATGATCCTAGTGGGGCAACTCTTTCAATCATGAGGAGAATGTAAGGTCCACTAAAGTTTTCAAATCTTTCTTCACCAGCTGTTTTCATGTATTCCAATCAAATGTAGGTATCCCAACAATGAGTTTCTCCTTTTTCCTTCAATAAGTTTTTATGTGGTTCCAACTCACAAAGCAAATAAATAGTTCTTAAGATTTACAACATAATTGGAAAGGAAAGCCAAAATTGGCATGGAGGTTAATATTAATAATAATAAAGCAATGTAATTGGAAAAAAAAAAAGGGAAAAGAGATGCATATCAATAGCATTTTAAAAGAAATTGTGACATTAAGGATACATAGTCAAACATTTACCTCACTCAAAGTTTTCAGAATTAAAAAGCATCAACACTTGCCATAAACCAAACCTATAAAAAATTGAATTTCAGCATTGCCACAAACAACATGAAATGGCTGAAATTCAGAAAGCGAGTAGGTAATCAGTAACTTTATTTTTTCAATGAAATATGTAAATACATGACTTTTTTAGTGCTCCTTAGTTGGCAGGAAATGAACAACACCTAAACAAGAAAGGTACCATCCTATAGTAGCAGAATGCATACACCACGCAAGACGACGCCAATAAAAAGATTGCTACAATGAAAAAGGAAGAGTAAAAAAAGAGGAGAAGAACACAGACAAATATGTGTACATATAGTTATATACATAAACAAGAAAGCCAAAGACCTACTAAACAGACTCTAAAAAGTGCCAGAAGATTGAGAAAGAGTCACATAACCACAATAAAAAAAGATTCCTCACAACTGGAATTTTATTTTCAAATTGAGCGGTCCATCATGTCAAATACCAACTATTTGTCTCTTCCTATTAACTTTGCATCATTCAAGGTGGAAGCATCCTCCACCTCAGCAGATTGACAAGATATGCAAGCAAATGTATATGTTGTGGTGTATGTATCACACAGAAAAAACACAAAATAAATCTATATTGAAGCTGGTTCAATTTACTTTACCATCCAATTAAGCAATATGAGCTTTATGTGCACTCTTGATGTCACTTGTATAACTGATATCCTTCTAGGTCTTCCTGTTCATTACCAACCCTTTTTTGGCTTCTAGAAGAACAAGAAAGTGACAGGCTTTCTCCTATAAACTCAGCAGGAGAGACACATGGCAACATGACAAAAATAGGTAGAATACCTAATATATATGTTACTGTGCATGAGAACATAAATAAGACTTACATGTTACTGTGCACGTGTACATAAATAAAACTACTCACCTTAACAGGTACAATACCTAATATATCGATAATAAAATTTTCATTTCATTGAGACTATCGTATATAAAACTTTATATGCTAACTATACATTATCTGATAAAAAAAATTGAGAACCAAACTGTCAAAGCAAAGAAAAAAGTACATATCGATGGCTATGGCCATTTTTGATAATGCGTTCTCTTACTCCAATAGAGTTCCTTCATATATTCTTTGCACTTGCTACTCCACATAATAATAATAAGCATTCATGACACACAACACAATTATGAAGTGAGTGTTGTGTTAATGCACATGGAAAAGCATGTCAGACATGCATGCCCAATTGTGTTCTTTCAAATTTTATTTGTTCGAACTAATTACTTCTAGCACATGTGCATGTGTCAAAGGACTATCCAACACCACTGTATCCCTAATAAAGGTGTGTCTGGTTCCTAATAGGCTCAAGATGTCAATTGACGGGACCTATCTTGTGTAGACAAATTGCGATCATCTTCACTTTATAAGATGCCTGTTCATGGATACTAATCTTAAAAATGCTCCTTTTTTTTTAATTAAAGAACGTGAATGGTGATGATAAAACATATATATATTGTCCTCCAGGTAATGGTGTTTGCTTGTTTACACTACGGAGACAAGCATATTGGAGGTGCATAGTTTAGAGATCAGAGAGTACAACAGCAAGGTTACTTGGGATGCCTTCAAACCGTTTTTACTGGTAAATGCCCATCAACTATCATTTGATATGGAAGTACAGGGTGCTCATATCAACAAAATGTTCAGTGCTTGAAAAAAGCCATCAATCAGATTATAATATCAGTTCTACTTTCAAGGTCCCCATGTGAATGTTCTTAATCAACGAGGGAACCTAGGTAGCAAGTATCAAACTCAAGCTAAGATAAAGCTTGACATATATTTGGCTCAATTGCTATAATAAAGCCCAACCTCAGATCATTAAGTTTCAACAAGCCAAAAAACTTAAGATTTTTCCTAACAAAATCAAACAAATAGTTTTTTAATTTAATATGATTCATGAACCATTCATGGTGTTCCTCATTAATAATCATTACAGCTCATGGTCTATGAACAAAGGGGTAGAAGGGATACTCTCTTTCGTACAAGGACAAAGCCCCTGTTATTCTTTTTCTTTCCAATGTGGGATATGTTACAATCTTGTTTCTAAATGAGCATGTTCATAAGCCTATAAACAAGCTAGGTTATGAGTCTTTAAACAAGCAGGCTCATGTGCCAATAGCAAGCTTTTAAGCAAATAGCTAGCCTAGATGAGTCAAGTATCAAATTATCAATTAGCCTGAGTTCAGCTTGTTTAGCTCAAAGAACAAGCTCTTTATGAGTCGAGTTCCACATGGCTCACGAGCCCTCTCAACTCATTTGCAAGAAATTAGAAGTTCAACCAAGATTAAACTTGGGTTTCAACCAGATCAGAATACATTATGAACAACAAATAAAAGTCTAAAATACAATTAAAAACGAATTTTTTAGTTAGCTGGATGGCGTGTTGACAAGGAATATGCTAATTCTAGGGCCTGACTGCTCCTGCTTGCAAAATGCACCTTTTCTCGACTGGGTTTGCTGATTGACAACCAAATTGCCTAGTTTATCCAATCTTTGATCATATTTTCATATTCCAGTTCACAATGGACACGCAAACTATCAACCTAGCTGGTTCACCATTAACCTCAAACCAGCTTGCCTGGTTCAATTTGACAAAATGAGCATGTAACTACCAAGAATTTCTAGAAACTTAAATGTTAGATAACATACAATAAGTTTCAAATTGGAATACAACCAATTCAACATTGAAGAGCAGCGCAAATAAATATGGAGATATATGTTATAAACAGTGTGCCTGATGCATAAAAGAAATACAAATATAGGTATGCATATATCATTCAAAAGCTAGAATTACCAAAAAATATATATATATATATATATAAAATAGACAATGAGTACCAATATCCATTTTTTACTCAAACAGCTGGCAGTGATAAAATACAAGTGTCATCCATGTATTAAATACAGAATCAGTTTGGGTCCTTACAATTATGAAAATCAGCTTGATACACCAGGGCTTTGTCTCTATATCAAGAAAACTAAGCAGCCCAGGAAGTCATATGAACCTGTGAAATAGAAAATAAGATTATTTTAGAAGGTAACACACGCGCCAACAAAAAAAAAAATCAAATGACACCACATAGCAGAAAATTACCTAGAGATTTACTGGAGTTTGTTTTGTGCATAGGATATCAACAAGGTTGAATACTGCAACATTGATTAATAGCAGATGCAGATGTGAATTATAAATTGATTTGAGCAAGGAATGCACTATTCACCTTCAGCTTGTAGACCATTGGTCGAGCTTCTGTTAGCATTCAAATTTGATTCCTGCCTCTTTTCTTCTGAGCCCATTTGGGTCCATAAATTGCTAAATGTGTCCGTCCAAATCTTCGATCAGCTACCTGCTCTTTCATCATAATAATAAATTAATAAAAACATAAAAAACACCAAATATTAAATTATACTGGGCAAACGCATAAGAAAATAAAACTTTTTTTGCCATAAGAAACACCACATGTTCAATTAAATTGACAAATGATAGATGATTTTGTTCATTCAGGTAACGTACTAGCTACTGATGACCAAAACAATTACATATTTGAGAACAGGGTATTAAATAACGGCGGATAATGTGTGTATCGGCTATTTTGTAACGGATTTTGAGGGTGCCGATCCGATATTGGGGCTGATCGAGATGGCTAAAATGAAGTAGTTGGTGATCCGGCGATGAACCAGCGGAAGCAACTGTATCGGGCAATATTTTGCAGAACGCCGCGAGATAGGAAGAAAGAAGAAGATGCAGCAGGATGAAAGGAGAAGTATTGTGGAATGTACCCAAATATCGATGTAGCCTTAACCCATTTGTGTATACTTTTGTTTTCTTTGTTTGTTTTTTTTTTTTTTTTTTGGCCTAAAAGTACACTTTTGTTTATGTAGGAAAAAAATTCTCTAATTATAATTAAACCCTTTGTATTTATCTTTAATTAATTAATTAATTTTATTTTTTTACTATAATTATTTATTTGTAGAAATATTATTGTTATATTAATGAAATTAAAAAATAATATAAATTATTTTGATATACCATAATTATATATAATTAATTTGATGTTGTATACATAATTACAAGAAATATTTTTTTGAACTAATAAATTTCTATTAGTGAAGATATGTCATAATTAATTTAAGGTATATAAGTAATAAATTAAATAAAAATATAAAATAATATATAAGATAATAACTTTAACATAGAGTACATAATTTGTTCAGGATTAAAAATAATATATTTAACATTTCAATTATGTTATAAATTGCTGTTAAAAATTTTTTTGACAATAATTCACAATAAATATGGAAGTTAATATGGATACATGGTATCAAAAACATTTTGGAAGTGAAAAATAATATATTTGTTCTATGACTCACTAATAATATATTTGAAAGATTTCTATTATCGTGAAAAAATATAATTAACAAGTTAAATATGATATTAACGTATTATTTATTTATAAATATGTTCATATAATTTGTTCTATAACTCACTATAATTTATCTATATAAATATGTTCAAGTAATCATTCAAATCATAATTTGTTCAGAATTACCTTTTTTTTTTTAAGTAATTCTTAATTTATTATATTAGATGTTCAAGTTTATTTTTCATTTTTTATTAAAATGGTTCATTTTATTGATTATTTTTTAAATTCACGGTAGCGCCGAACGATATGGTCCGAATCAATCCGATACATTCTGATACCGTTACATTGTTTCCAATAACAAAACGAATCACGAAACCGTTATTTAAAACCATGTTTGACAACCAGTATGCAGAGAGCCAAATACAACATAGCAAACCCTCATCATGTTACCAGACAATCCCCCAGTCTAAACTTAAAGTCTAATATTCATCCCAAAGCTTTGACAGTAGTATGCTTAACAGAACTTGAACCAAAAGCATTTAGCTGGGGGGGACATTATCCTTCATCCTTAACAGTGACAGCATATAATAAGGAAATTAGGAAGATGCAGGAGCATGGTGTTGTAAGGTTAAACCTGAAAATGTGCTCATGAAGTTTAGTGAGTGAAGGCATATGGTTGTGAGACATACCTTTACAAGGCATCCACATGTATCCAACATGTCAGTTCTTAGAGAATATTCCACCACCTAGAGCACGAAATATTGGAAGATTAAAAAACTGTGGCAAAGATGAATATAAACTCAATTAAATAAGCAAACAAAAGCTAAAATGATTGCCACTAACAATAAATGTATCTTCTCCAATGAGGGCTGATTTTGAAATCTGATCCATCAACGTCTCATAATTGACTTCCATATATGGAGGTGTGACACTAATGAAATCAAACGTCTTGTCCCTTCCTACAAACAACAAATTTTGATTCAGAACAATAATATAAGTTGAGATCATCTGTTCTTATACTTTAGATTAACCCATAAATTTTCAACAGAACAACAATCAAGACGTTCAGTTTTAACCCTAGAGTTAATTTGCTCGCAAAACATGTACGAAGTGCAAGTATAGGCCCATTTTAATCAATTGTTTCTTCTTTTTTTTTTTAATATATTCACTCACTACGTATGCTACAGTCTGCAATTAACAGAAATACGAAAATTATAATTAGGCTTGGCTATAGACAGCATGATGACATATCTATTGATTGGTCAGATAATATCCATTCTCCCTGTTTAACGTAGACCATGAATTCCATGCTTAGTATAATTAAACACTAATCCTAATAGGACAAGACATTATAATTGATTCCCTATACATAATTATGCAGCCTGGTCTACTTTAAGGCTTTTGATGAAAAGAGTTTCAGTTAATTATGTTTATTTTATTTATAATATGGAAACACAAAATTATTATGGAGAGCATGTCTGTCAAGTTCCCCTTCTCACAAGCATGTAGATTCCATCCATGAAAATAACTTTCTGATATGACATGTAACTGAGAGAAAGATGCACTATCTTTCAGTCCGCTAGACATGCTAAACAAACTTCTGGATACAGACAATAGAAGAATGGTGTTAGTAACCATAATTAAAAAAAAATTTCCTTCTCATTGCTGATGTTAGGACTACTCACAAGCTTTTACACCAGTCTGAGCAAGTCACTGCATGAAATCATTAATAAGAAAGAAGAATGGCCTAATCTGTCACTTTTCTGAATCAGACCTTATTGTCACACCTTTATCATGACTACTTCACTCCAACAAGAGTTTTATGTACCCATAATAGGAAAAAAAAAACTTCTTCTCAAATGGTTCTATTGCCGAAAAATCAGAAATACTACACTAGGGTGTGACCAACTTCTCATCTTAAAACTTAAAAGGTAACCCACTTTGTATTTTATGATGAAATTGGTGAACCTGATAATTTTTCCTAGTTTTCCACTTATTAAAATATTATCTAATAAGTGAGAAAGTTTAAAGCGTATAAAAAATTTATAGTGATACTACTAGGTGAGCATGCGACCATGTTCATCAGAAATCATTATTTATATTGATGCTCCTTAGAATTTGTACCAAACTTAATATGGGTTAGTGACTATGACATCCCCGAGGTCTGACCTATTATACTACTAGATCCCTGTGTTTTCAATAATTAACTTAAACATCCTTGAGGTTTTGCTCTGTTAAACTATTACATCCTTGTCGTGTAATTTACCATTAAATGGAACAATTTGAAAAACTAAAAGTTCTATTTGGTCCCTAAACTTACAATATAATTTTAAATTCATTCAATTTTTTATTAAATTAATATAGACTTTTTAATTTATTATAATTCTATTATAATAATAATTATAATATCTAAATAATTTTTATTTTTAACATAAAAACAAATTTAAAATATATTAATTTAGAATTGTCATTACTCCAATATGACTATGTAATCAATACTATATTAATTAGAATTTATCATATTGACATGGATTCAATTATTAAATCTCATTAAAATTATTTTAGTGTGTGTATATACACATACGTTGTTTACAAGTCTTCAAGAATTACAATTATCAAATCTCATTAAAAAATTTATTTCAACATGGCAAGCCTTATTTAGGATGCAATACAATCATAAAAATTGAGTTCATATTAGTATAGTAAACTCTAATTGATGAACACTAATTATATAAATTGCATCTGCATGATACCAATTACGAAAATGAGTACATGTGAGTATGATAAATTATAATCAATGTAATACCGATTATATAAGTCATATTAGTGCGATAACAATTAGTAAAATTGAGTCCAAATCAATATGATAAATCTTAATTAATATAGTATTGATTATATATTCCTATTGGAGTAGTGTTAATTTTAAATCAATATGTTTAAATTTATTTTAATGTTAAAAGTAAAAATTTATTAATGTAATAAAAAATAAATTAAGGAAAAAAACTTAAATTGGATGGATTTAAAACTATATTATAAGTTCAGGGATCAAATAGAACTTTTTATTTTTCAAATTGGTCCATTTATCGGTAAATTAAACAGTAGGGTTGCAAAAGTTTAACGGAGCAAAACCTTAGGAATGTTATAATAATTATTGAAAACACAAGGATCTAATAGTATAATAGATCAAACCTCTATGATATTATAGTAATTAACCCTAAATATATATGTACGTTTGAGAAAGGGAAAGAACAATAATCTAACTTCACAACCGTGCAATTACCCGAGAGAGAGAGAGAGAGAGAGAAATAAAAGGCACATGCCTACAAATTGCTCTGCACGTTCTAGAAAGTTTTCCACACGAACTGTATGTATAACTGAAACATCAAGAAACCCAGTTGACTCCAAATTTGGTTGAAGGACATTTGAAACAACCCAAGGATCCATCTCAACAAAATGCACCTGAAAAATGGCAATGCATACAATAAAGGGAATTAAGAATAAAATCCAAGGCAGTAATAACAAATTGAAAATTTTATGAGACCAGAAGTTTGAATTTAAGCTCTAAGCATTCATTTCATACCATATACATCTATCAAGTTAGTAATAATACCTCAGAACAACCTCGGCTAATCGCTTCAATACCAACAGATCCTGTACCACTATACAGGTCCAACCAGCAACCAGGCCTTAAAGAAGCAGGACAGCCACCAGCTGCCTATGTAAAGCCAAGTAGTTTAATTTTAAGAACTAGTTAATTTTAGAACAAAAAAGAGAGAAGAGGCATGGTAAGAGGCTAAAATATTTCTACATCTTATTGACAACCAATATCAGATATCATAGGGCAGCCAAAGAATTTTAGCCTGACAATAGATATAAACACCCAGCATTTAGGTATACCTGCAAGATGTCAAAAGCAGAACCTTTTACAACTTCCATCATTGGCCGCACATCCATGCCCATTGGTGAAAGCAACTTCTTTCTTTTAGCCTTCCCTCCAAGCACCTGTAAAAATTGCTAACATCCTTTTCTTTTCTTTGATATGAACCACATTATTAATGCATATAAAAAGGACATTATTTAATTATGATAGATGACATAAAAGCAGACTGCAGTGGCAAACTGAAAGCAGAAGAATCACCCGGTTTAAGGTTTTATATATGATAAAATGAGAAGCCATCCTGGAATATGAGAGCAATTGTTTTGGATGATTGTAAACAATCTCATTCCAAAAAAAAAAAACTATCAGATCTCCATTCAAAACATGCTCCTAAATGCAAAACAATTTTCAGTTCAATCAAGGTTTCATACATGACCTCCGATCTAATCTTTCCCAGATTAATTGACAAGAACAACAAGCCCCAATTAGTTGCAGAGACTTAAACCAATCAAATATCAAACGCTTATCTAAATCTTAAAAACAGCAGATTTTCTGCCCTGATTGCAGCATTTATATTTAATCATTCTCCTAATATAATGCACAAACTTGACCCAAGCACAAGTGCCATTAAATTCTTTAAATCTTTATCATTTCTTTACACTAAAAACACTAACA
>CATIWK010023108.1:0-10664 GCA_949634005.1 Mallotus japonicus | reverse complement strand
TCAACTTTTGCCCCCATAGTTGTGGATTATATTTGCTCCCATATCGAAAAAAATTTATTACTTAATTTTCACACTTAAAAATATAGATTTTCAATTAATTTATATTTAATTTGAAGTAATTAAAATTATATAATATTAGTTGAATCACACTATGTTTAAACTCAAATAAAATCATGAACTATATATATTTTATTATTTTCTTTTAATTTAATATAATTTCATTATTTGCAAGTTCATTGTAAATAATCTATCTACATATTAAAGCAGGTCAACAATTATTTAAAGATTGTCACATTAATATTTTTAATAGCTATTAATTCTAACTTGACAATACATTAATTTTTTCTCTACAATTACTTTATATTTAATTTAGTGTAAAATATTAAATTTGTAATATCTTTTTTTATAAGGCATTACCCTCTTCTTGGTCTCTCTACTATTATTACTAACTTTTAATTTCACTTTCTTTGCTGCTTATTCTTACAACAGGTAATAAATTCTTTATTTCTCTTTTTTTAGTATAATTTTTTCTAATTTTTTGATTTTTTAGAAGTGTTATTTCTTTAAATTATTTATATTATATTAGATGAATTTATAATAAATTTTATGTTTCATTTATATCTATATATTACTTGTTTTGATTTAATTTTTAAAATCATATTGCTAACATTAAAATAAAAAAAAATTATACACTGCTATATAATTAATTTGTGAATTTTTCTTAATTTTAGTTATCAAATAATATATTTAACAATATAATAAATTACTTTATATTAGATAAAATTTATTTCAAAATTTAATGCTACTACGATTTCTCAAAAAAAGTTAATGCTACTACGGGCAAATCACATGACATAGTGCTAGTATCAAATTAATTAGTTTGCTAAATGCGACTTTTATCATATATATTAAATTAAAAATTAAAAAATAATATTTTATACAATAGCACCCTTTTAATGTAATGATTATCTTTATTTTAGTGGACAAATATTTTATCAATAATAAACTTTTATTAGTATTAAATTTTTAAAATTATAAAATTATGATAGGTATCTATTTATAAATTAATATAATAAATACTTTTAGAAAATATTTTTAAAAATAATTCTTTATATATATATATATATATATATATATATACACACACACGCACGCACATACTAATATAAATTTCTGAATCCATCCCTGGATTCATCATATGTTAAGATATCTATCTTCTGGTAACTAAATAGTGACTATGTACAGTAACAAGTGTAAGTATAATTGTAATTGTCCAATACGTCCACTATCAAACATATCATAGTTTCTGAACCACTTTCTAAGTAAAATAGAGGCAAATTCAAAAACTAAATAGTCAAATGTACCAGTAGATCTTCATGCTTTTTACCAAGCTCAGCTTCTGTACCAGAAGAATCCCACTCCAAGTTATATTCTTGCGCAATTTCCTTCAAAACCTTAAGCCTCACCTCTCCTGATGGAGCATTAACTGAAAGCTTTTCAATTATCTGCAGAGACAGTGATAAACAAATTGGTTAGAAAAATCAACACATTCTAATCTCAGTAGTTGCCATTCTGTAAATATCACACTTGCAAAAAACTACAAAGGTAAAGCCAATTAACTATACGGTTGACACCAGAGTCAGGACAAAGCTCAGAAGCAGCCATGACAGACTCCTTTCCATATTTTGTGGTGAATAAATTCTTCATCTGCAATAAATCTGGCACTTCTGAACATCTCGGAGCAGCAAAAATTATGCTAGCAACAGCCTCTCTCAATTCAAAGGGACACTCCCTGTCATATAGGAAGGATGATCATGAAAATTGTGCAGCATGCAGAGTTGAATTAATGAAGATGCTCCTAACTAGAATGTATTATTTATAATATTGCCAACGGCACCCAGTATTGCATGGGAACATACAACCTCCCAAGATATTAAAACAGCAGGCTCCGACCATGCACCGATTTGTGTTTATCCTCATGGAATTCATCGTAAGACACATTCACTGTTTCTCTTTGAATCCAAATGGCTAGAACAAGATGGTTACCGGGATGTTATATTATCGGCGTGGCATCATGCGCCTACTAGTGATCTCCTTCAAAAGCTCAATTTTTGCAAGCGTATCATTCGCCTAGTCATAATGCCAAACATTCCTTAAACTCTCTATTATCAGAGTTATAGTCTCTCCAATCTCAGCCTCCATCCCCTGAGGTGCTTACACAAAAAAAGCTGGTCACATAGAAAATTGATGAATGCTGGCATCGTGAAGAGCTTTACTGGCACCAACAATCGAGGATATCATGGCTTTCAGCTAGAGATCGCAACACGCACTTTTTCCACCTAACTGCTTCACAACATAGACAACAGAACTGGATTCTTAAACTCAAAACCCCAGACGGAAAATGGACTGATGATAAGCAGCAGATTAAAAAGATTATCTGTGGGCACTTTTCTCACAACTCTATCAAAAGAAAACTATTTTTGGGGTCAGCAGGATTGTTAGACATCTACAGAAGGTGGTTTCAGCTGACATGAATGTTCATATGCTGCAGCCTGTTTCCATGGAGGAAATCACTCGTGCTGCGTTTGAGCTTGGACGTACTAAGAGCCCGGGACCTGATGGCTATCAAGGTATCTTCTACCATCACTTTTGGGACTCAATTAAATTTGATGTTTTTCTTTTTATTGATCATTTTTTGTGTTTTGGAGTTTTACCTGAGGCTCTTAATCACACTTATCTAGTCCTTATTCGTAAAATTAAACACCCTGAACATCCCTCCCATTTTCGTCCTATAAGCCTCTGTAACTTTAAGCTATAAAATTCTCTCAAAATTCTTAACGATGAAGCTATAAAATTCTCTCAAATTCTTAGCTAATAGGATGAAGCTGTCTCTATCCCAGCTTACTCACCCATCCCCAAGTGCTTTTGTTCCGAGGCGATTAATTCATGATAATGTCCTCATTGCCCATGAAATCATTCATTCCTTAACACCGTCCAATGCAATTAAACGGGCTGGTATGGCCATTAAATTAGATATGGAAAAAGCATATGATAGAGTTAGCTGGGGAATTTTAAGAAAAATTATGACAAAAATGGGCTTTGCTCATCAATGGGTCAATCGTGTCATGACATGTGTTTCCTCTTCCTCGATGGATGTCTTGATTAATAGTGAATTATCTGACTGGTTTAAACCCACACGGGGTTTGCAGCAGGGAGACGCCCTTTCTCCCTACCTATCATATTAGTCATGGCATTTCTAATTTGATTTTGATCAAATTTCCATGCATGATACACCCATATTTTCATGCAATTCAGACTCAGAAGCATTGACAGTAGGTTGCAAATTTAAAAGTGATTGTATGCTTTCTTTTGGGTGAGGGTTTTTCAAGCAGTTTAGCATGTAATTCCTCATAGATGAAGTTCCATTTTTTTTAGAGTGACAGTTAACTATACTAGCACAATATATACATCTAGCTTGATTAACAATACCAGATTTATCCCTTATCTTTTCAAAATGGATCCAGGCCTTTGAATGGGACTCTGTCTCCTTCCTTTTTTTTGCAGGAACATTTTGCTGCTTTTGAGCTTCCACCATTGCTTCACTACTAGTGGCGGTAGCATTAGCATCACAATCACTACTGCCACGGGCATTAGTATTTCCAGTGTCCATCTACATATAAAATTATACATAAATAATTCATATTGTCCAACAAGTATGCTCATCAACAAAACATTATAAACAAGGTTAACATAAATAAATTTAAAACTCAATGTATTACCTTTTTTTTGAGTCTCTTCAGTCTGGAGTGACATAATAATATGGATCATATCAAGTATGCTTCCACCTCAAATAGATCAAATCATTATAACTTTAAAAAATCTTCCACCTTTAGATCTCAAAATGAGATCATTACAAATGTATCCACATCACAGTTTCACAGGATCCAGGCGTACCAACGATAGATTCATACAAAAACGAAAACAAGTAAACAACACATAAGAAAATATAGATCAGATGCAAATCCACATATAGGCAAATAGAAACTTCAAAAGTACTTTCATATTTTCTAAACAAATAAAAAAATTAATAAAAAAATTTACCATTAAAGATATCAATAGAATCACAACTGTCGCATGTTGTTTTGCTCACTATCAGTGTCGAAGACTAACCAGGAGCTTCCGCCATTTGAGATCTCAGTTTTGAGATATTAAAATAAAGCTTCCACCATTTAAGATCTCATAAATGACCTTATAAAACTTCAGATCGCCATTTTCAACATCCATATGAGTCCTACAAAAATGAAAAAACACAGAGAATCAATAAAAGGTTAGTATATATTCATAATCACAAAAAATATTAAAAATAAAAAACCTTGAAATAATCTAGAGGGTTTAAATCAATTACCATAACAAAAAACATCATTGCATGTCGATTATATCAATGTTTGAGTGATAAAATCGAAGGTTTAAAAATGAACAGTGAACAAAACAACACAGACACTCAACGAAATGGTGGTAACTTTTTAAATCTCAGAGGAACTTGATCTCATCACCACTTTAGTTTTAAATTTATTATAGAATTACTTTTATCATATTTTTATTTCATCATTTCACCATTATGTTATAGGGGCTTCTTGCCCACTTTTATCAGTATTTTTGCATTTGAATATATGCTTACACCTGCTAATAGTTGTTCGGTGGGCAAGTTTTGTAAAATTAACTGAATATAATGGATGCTATTGAATATAAAGCTAGATAGCTTCAATAAAATGTCTGAATTCTGAATTCTGAATTTTGTTATGTTTCTAATTGTTTCTAATTTAATGTATGAATAAAATGCTCTGAATAATTCTTTCCAAATTTAATGTCTGAATTCTATTATAATGTCTGAATAAAATGTTGTGTTTTGTGCTTTAAATTCAGGTAAATGTTTGTTTTAAAATTTCTAACCTGAATTTTGTTTTAATGATTGAATGTTTTTTTTTTTTTCAATTTTCATTGTTGCTATATTTCAATTTTCATATTGATGTTTTTATTTTTACAGGAGCAAGAGGTTGTTGCAACATTAAGAGCAGGATTCTAAGAAAATTATTTTGAAGTTGCTATATACTTGTTTTAACATTTGAATTTTTAAGTATTCTTGCAACATTTTTTTTTTCTTTCTTTGTTGTCCTTTATAATTTTTAGTTAGTTTGGACGGGTTGTTATATTAAATTATTAGTTATATTAAACTATTCTATTTTAATTTTCATTGTCATGTACTTCTAATTTTATATTGAGTGTGGTTTATATTTTTACAATATTTGTACTTATTATTGTACAAATATCTTATATATATTGCAAATAATTATCTTGCAGTATAATATTTATTATATTCAGTACAATTTAATTCATATGATCATTCTTTACCAAAATAAATATCTAACAATTTATTTAGCTTTTTTTTTTCTTAGGATAACTAAAGTTTAATATTTTTATTTATAAATACAACAATTTTAAATAGTTTTATTACTAAATTGCATAGTTATGTTAGTTTTATTACTAAATTGCATAATGATGTTAGTGTATTTTATAAAATATACAATTATTTTTCAGCATAATGTTTATTATATGAAGTACAATTTAATTCATACAAATTATTTTTCACAAAACAAAAAATATCTAACAGTTCATTTAGTAATTTTTGTTTAGAAAACAAAAATTTTATTTATAAAATTCAATAAACAATCTAATTTAACTCTAACTAAAAAAAATATAATTTTATTATTAAATTGCATAATTTTAAGTATTACATGAATATTTTATATGTAGTATAAACAACTAAGTTGCAATATAATGCTTACTATAGGCAGTACAATTCAACACTAAAAAAGGAGAAATTAAGGAACTATTATGGAGGGCAAAATAAAATTAATGGTTACCTCTAAAAAAAGAGAAATTATAAACAAAATCAATGTTCGATAATTACATGTACGTTATAATCTTTTATTAATTTAAGTGTGGTAGATGATGAGTGTCATATTATTTTGAAATATTTTTTCTCTACTTGTTTAAAAACTATAGCTAGATATTTTCTGTTTGGAGAAGAACAATTGATGTAAATTATATCATACTTCATATGATATGTATTGTGCTGCAAACTATTTTTTTGTACTACACGAAAGATATTTATATTATTATCATGATATTGTTTTTTAAGATAATTAAATTTTATAAATATCATAATTAAATTCGATGAAACACATGTTGAGTGCCCAAAAGAAGGCAAAATCAATGTTTGATGACTACGTGTGCATTTAATTCTTCATTAATTTATGTGAAGTGGATAATGATATGGTATATACTTCTATAATATTTTTTCTTGTATGTTTAAAAAGCTATAGTTAAATATTTGTATTCATTAATTTATGTATTTGTTTAAAAAGCTATAGTTAAATATTTATTGTTTAGAAAAAAATAATTGATATGAATTAAATAATACTTTATATGATGTATATTGTGCTTAAAATAATTATTTATACTGCACATAAAGTATTTGTACTATTATTATTGTAATATTGATTATAAAGATAATTGAATTTTATAAATATCATATATTAATTAATTTGAATAATTAAATTTGTTGTAAGAGTTTGATTATTGAATTTTATAAAAGACCTGTCAAAGACGTCCACCATTATGGATATAAATACTTCAAATGTAGTATAAACGACTATTTTGCAGCAATACTTATCATTTGAGGTACAATTTAATTCATATCAATTATTCTTCTTTAAACAACAAATGTCTAACTATAGTTTTTTTTTTTAAATAAGTAGAGGAAGAATATTCTAGAAATATATGGGAAATCATCTGTAATAACTGAAAAAAAAATTAAAAAGAGTATATATAAGTGTATATGGGTTGATGACGAGGAAAGTGTCTCTAGGTTGCTAAGGTTGATATAGGTTGTTGAGTTGCTAAGGGGTTGCTAGGTTGCCAAGGGTTACTAAGGTTGATTTCGGTTGCTAAGAGTATATGGTTGCTCAAGTTAATATAGATTGCTGAGAGGTAAAGAGGAAAAAGACAAAAAAAAAAAAAGGCAAGTTCAAATATGGTGAAGGTCGGGCTACTGTGAAAAGGAGAGCTATGATTTTGGCAAATATTCAGATTTAGCTCTAATTTCTCTTTAGACAACTGTAGTATTTTTATTTATAAAATTGAATTAACAATCTAATTTAACCCTAATAAAAAAAATATAATTTTATTATCAAATTATATAATTTTATAAATGTACCGTAGGAATAACTTATATGTAATCAAGTATACTTTTACATTGGCTTGTAGTAAAATTAATGCTGTATTTTTTTTGTTACCCTTTAATACTCTACTTTACATGCTTCTTATATTTTAATATTGTATCAACTATTATCATAATTATTTTCCAATAGAATATTAATAGAATATTAAATTTCAATTTTTTTTAAACCTATTAAATTTCAATGTTAAAATTATTTTATATGTAATTTAGTATCAACTTAATTATTTGGATATTTTTAAAAATATTTTTAATTTATTTTAAAAATTATTTTTATTCACAATTGTTGAGCTTCTTTTATCCTCAAAAGGATCCAGGGCCTCTTCTTCCATCTGATAAAAATAAACTACCATTTTTGTCATTTCGTACATGGCTGTGTGAGCCTTAAACTTCCTGTCAACAGTATGCAGACTGTATTTCTGGGGAATCCCAAACTGCCGCCTATACCATTCTAGCATGCTCTCATCTATCCTAGACTCAAATATATCAGACTTCACTTGCTCTTTGGGAGCCATCAAACTTGCAAGAAGGAGATGAAAAGAAGAAAATAATAAAAAAGGCAGAGGTTTTCACCTGAATACCCAAGTCAAATTTCTTCACAAAAAGCGCGAGAGGGATGGCAGCAACTAACACTTGAAGATAGACAAAGCAAAAACACAGTTGCAGAAAACAAAGAAAACACAAAACAGAACAAAGAGAAAAGCAATAAAAGAAAAAGCAAAGGTGCTTTTACAATGTACAGAGGCCAAATTTATAGTCCTAGAGAAGGTTCCAGAAAGACTCAGATTACCCTCAGCGCCAGAGCATTCACACTGAAACAATCAGGGGCATAACAGTCAACACATGCCCACGCTAAAAGCCCATCATTAGCACAGTTACCAAAACCGCTGTCCTCTCAACTGACGCAATCCTTCAGCTGCCACCATGACGTTTGAAACATCTCCTCATTTGACACACGAACAAACACGACAGTTTGAATTTTAATTTTTGAAATGCAGTATCTCAAAAGACATGCAATTAAACACTGAATACTTCTCCAGATCTCAGGTTGCTTCTATAGTACCGAGCATCTCAAAGTCTAGTATATATGGAAACTAGCACCCTCAGGTCGCTTCTATAGTACTGAGGTTAAATCTCGGGTCGCTTCTATAGTACCGAGCATCTCAAAGTCTAGTGTATATGGAAACTAGCACCCTCATGTTGCTTCTACAGTACTGAGGTTAAGACTCGGGTCGCTTCTATAGTACCGAGCATCAAACCCCAGCACTAGCTGGTTCCATCAGGTCATTTCAA
The DNA here is from genome assembly GCA_949634005.1 of Mallotus japonicus. Taxonomy (NCBI): domain Eukaryota; kingdom Viridiplantae; phylum Streptophyta; class Magnoliopsida; order Malpighiales; family Euphorbiaceae; genus Mallotus; species Mallotus japonicus. The sequence continues at coordinate 2,074 of CATIWK010023108.1, read as the reverse complement.
TAACACTGGTGGGTTAATCCCTTAGGACGTTTCATAACCGAGCATCTATGAATCCAGCTAGCATTTTCATATTATTCTACTCTGACATTCGAAATTCCAAAGACTCGGTACCAAGCATCCTCGTTATCAGTGACTGAGGCTGGCCACCTCAGCTCACCCTTCCAACACATAACTCACAACTCCGAGTTGTCATCAATGCATCTCTGAAATCCAAAAATCTCGGACATAAATATTCGAATAGACTTCCAGGGGGGACTCTTGATACCCCACAGGTATATTCCTATTCGATTAAAGGTTTATTTTCCTTAATAAGGTTACTTGCAGAAAAAGGATTACCAATCCAAATAAGAAGAGGAGTCCCTCATTAAGAAGATTCCCAGATCAGGAAGAAACTCCTCCAATAGGCATGAGTCCTACATGCAAGAGGAAGCTTATTCCTCTCTTGAGCATTACATTCTCTATAAATACTCCTCACATCTCCCCTTATTATTCATTCTATTCTTTTAGATCATTACTCTCTCCCTCTATCTCTCTAATTCTCTCTCTATCCTCTTTGACTTAAGCATCGGAAGGTTTGTGGGGGAAACCTCACATCTTACCTTACTCTGTTGTTGATTACTTGACTATAGGACTCAGAAGTTCCGGAAATCAAGTTATCAACAATGAAATTAAATAAATATATAAATTCATTGTAATTAGTTGAATGCTATGTCACATGATAAATGTATTTACTATGAAATATTAACATTATTTTAATATTAAATTATAATTTTTAAACAATATTACATAATAGGATATTAATATAAAAAAAAGCATAAAACACAAAAATACTTAAAATATCACAAAAAATTATAAAATTAATTTCATGGCAATGTTGAAACAACGGGATCAAAATTGTATTTTTCTTTATAAAAATAACCAAAACGTATATGTAATCCATACATCATAACAATTTTTTAAAGAGTAGGGGATTTTGTTTATATTCATATTAAACATGAATTTTATAATCTTTACTCTCAAATTCAAATTGAAGGATTAAAATTAAAATTTTAAATTTTATGCAACAGTTATTTATTATTTAAAATTTTGAATTCATGGTTAAGGTCGTATATAATTGGCTCTTAATATGGTGCAAACGTTTGTATCTATGCAAATGAAATTAGAACTGTTGGATTTATTTTTATTTAATTATAACCATTGATCATTTTTGTGTATCAATACCTATGAAATATATCAATGGTTGTAATTAAATTAATAGTAATCTAACGGTTCTAATTGTATTTGTAAAGATACACATGTTTGTATTGTAGAATGATACCGTATAATTATAACCTATTGGGTTATTCATTATTATTATTATTTTTTTAATCAAATTGGGTTATTCATTATTCAAAACCCGAAAAAGTCTCAATCCAATCATTTTGAAGGTTCCCAACTGGTTGTTCAAAAAAAAAAAAGAAGGTTCCCAACTGTGATCTCTATTATCATGTCAATTCACCATAACTACAAAATGTCCATTTTTGTTCCAAAAAAAAAAATGTCCATTTACATAGCGATAACTGGCCACGGGTAAAATTAAGAATCACTGATTTCTCAAACTAAAATAAAATAGCAGCGTTCAAAAAAAAAAACTAAAATAAAATAAAATTCCATCAAAGCTCATCGCAGAACCAGTCCGACAATACACCCAACATGTGAATTCCTAATTCCTCCATATATACCAAAAGGAAAGTTCAATTTGCCCCCTGGTTTGTAACCTAGGAACACATTAGACCCTTTGTGTTTTTTTTTTGCCCAATCGAAACTTCTATTTGAAAATTGGAACATATTGGAACTTCATTGATTACTGTAGACGGCGGGGTTCAGCGCGCGCCCAAGTGTTTGGCGACCACGGCACTGTGCGAGCTCATGACCTGCTAGGAAATACAAAATGGACTTGTAGCCCATATCGGAGATGGAGTCGCCACCCGGATGAAAGCCGGGACACACTGTACAGCAACTGGATTCCACGGAGGTTCCCAGAAGCCGTCATCAGAGATCGGGTTCGGAAACTGGGTATGGGCTTTTGGAATGC
>CATIWK010023097.1:0-17664 GCA_949634005.1 Mallotus japonicus | reverse complement strand
TTGGTGGAAATACAATTGAATTCACTTAAAGGATAGGAAAGTAATTGGAGACAAGAAATCCACTTTGAGGGATCAAAGAATTGGCAAAGAACTTCATGGTTTTTGTTTATCTCTACAATGACACGAGAGTGCTTGTAGACTCTAGATGGAAATACCCTTATTTGACAACGAGAGTTGCTCTTAAGGATTTTTGGTCATATTCTCTAGTCATTGCATGTGTTTATTAATTATTATAGTTCTTTAATCAATTCTTAATTGTAGTTCTAATAAAATTAATCGATTCTTGTTAGTACATTTAGATTAGATAGTGTAATTAATAATTCTTTAGTAATTTTGGATTTAGTTAGAATAATTTAATATCTTCTTTTATATCATTTGCCTATCCATCTAAGTATCTACTCGGTTAATATAAAGTACACAAATTCCCAGTGTTCAACACCCTACTTACTTTATACTTAGTCTTAGAGACTAGGGTATTATAATTTGACCCACATCAACTATACACATTAGTAGTTCAAAATTGGTTGTTAAAGTCAAACCAATGGACTATTTGTTATCTATAATATATATCTATATATATTAGTATACGATCAAAATAATAATTATAATAATGCTATTTATAATAATACTACTTACCTTATTAATTTTAAATAATATCAATAAGATTAGATTAGATTACATTAATAACAATATTAATTAATAAGTTATTAAATTAATAACAACAATGTATTTTAATTAATAAAAATGACTCTTCTCTTATTTTTGTTTGTAAAATCATTACTTACTTTAATTAAAACGATGCAGTTTTGGGCATAATTATGTCATTTTGATAAAGTTTTGGGCATAATTATGTCATTTTGGTTATCAATATTATATCCCTATATATTAATATACAATAAAAATAATAATTATAATAATATTATTTAGCTCATTAATTTTAAATAATATCAATAAAATTAGATTACTTACTAAAATAATAATGAATAAGTTATCAAATATAATAATAATAATATATTTTAATTAATAAAGTATACAATTTGAAATAATATAATGTTAATTTTCTATTTTCATATTTTTAGTTTAAATTGAAATATAATGGGCATTCCACATTTTTACTTGTTGTTGATAATAATAACAATCCTCTTATTTCTCATATTTTAAATTTAAATTATGTCGTGATGGACATTTCACATTCTTATTTATTAATTAAATTATTTGAAATTATGCAATGCGAATTTTCTTATTTTTATATTTTAAATTTAAATTGTAATATAATAGACATTTCATATTTTTACTTATCAATTGAATAATAATAATAATAATTAATAAAAATATTTTGTTAGTAATTTATTTATTATATTTTAAACACAAAACATATTAATTTTTATAATATATTATTATACATATGCTACTTAATATATACTACTTAATAATACAATGAAAAGTTTATAATTAAATTCATTACTATTATTCATATTATATATCATTTACTAAATTAATATTCGGTACGATTCTCGGTTTTTTTTTTGTAAATATCTAGTATCATATTAAATTAGTCACAAAATTTGATTTGATTCAGTTCGGGCTTAAAATTATTCGATTTAATATTATTTTAATATTTTTCAATTTGATATTTCGATTTCATTTGGTATTTTTTCATCCCGTGCTCAGTCTAAATTAATATCCAAAAAGAAAAGAAAATGAGAGGGCCATCAATCAAGAAGCAAAATATATATATTTTCTCATTTTTTTTTAAAAAATTTAAATATCCAGATTCAATTCAATTCAGCTGAACAATTAATATCTGCCTTCCTTTTCCCTCAAAAAGAAAAAAATATCTGCCTTCCTTTGCAATAAAAAAGCACGCTTACGATGCAAAAATGTGATCGCTTTTTGGGATTTGTTCCACGACCTTAACCTGACAGCACGTGGCGCGCGTAACGTGAAAAAAATCCACAATAATTGCTAAGCTAAGCTCTTCAGCTCTGCAGTTGAGGGTGTCTCTGAAATCTCAGGTTGCACAGGAAATGGATTCTCTTCGTGCGTTGCACTTCTCTAATTCTTCCCCGAAATTGATTAAACTCTCTGGTAGAAAGCAATTGAGATTCTTTCTCCACCCTTCTTTTCTTTTCTTCAATCCAAGAATTTCTTCTCTTTCTCTTGGCCAATCGTCGTCTTCAACAGCTTCCTTTCCAACTGTCATTTGCGGTGTTTCCTCTACTAAAACTAGGTCGGTACTTGTTTTATCTTGTAACTATGCGTATTGGATTGAAATTTCATTTCTTTGAACAGTACTTTCCGTAGTGTTTGCCAAGTCTATAAATGCAAGAATTCAGTTCAGTTCGATTGAGTCAATTCAGATGGATTTGCAAGAATTCAATTCTTTCGACTTCGAAGAAAAAAAATAAATCAATACATTTTGAAATAAATGAAATCATGCTACAATCGGTTTGGTTTTACAAGAATTGAATTTTGTTCATGGTTTATTCCAAACAAGACCTTAGGAATTTTTCTATGTTAGGATGGTATGATATGTATAAACTAGGACTATAAGCATCTTGCAAATGAGTGATATGTTTTAGATGTTTTATGGTTTCTTCAAGTTTATATTTTCATCAATTGGTAAATTTGGTGTTATGGCAGAGGGGAAGAGAAAGAGATGAGAAAGTCCAAATCGAAGTCACGGCATGGAAAGGTGCGACTTTTGTTCCATCTAGATCATCAAGTGAAGTTTGGCGAGCATATAGCTATCTTAGGGTCTACGAAAGAATTGGGTCAGTGGAGGAAGAATGTGTTGATGAATTGGACGGAGTCTGGATGGGTGTGTGACTTGGAGTTGAAAGGCGGTGAGTCTATTGAATTTAAGTTTGTTGTTATAACGAAGGACAAAAATATCATATGGGAACGAGGGGATAATCGAACCATAAAACTGCCTAAAGGAGGGAGCTACAAAATTGTTTGTCAGTTGCATGCAACTGCAGAGCCAATTGATCTGTTGCCATTGGATTTGGAAGAGAATGAGGTGGATGTGGAGGGTGAGGGTGAAGGTGAAAATGGATCTGTTAGTGGTGCCACTCTTTTGGAGGTGGAGACTAGTCCTTTTGTTGGGCAATGGAAAGGGAAAGATGCCTCATTCATGCGATCCAATGAGCACAGAAATAGAGAAACTGAGAGAAAGTGGGACACCTCAGGCCTTGAGGGGTTGGCTTTGGCATTAGTTGAAGGCGATCGGAATGCAAGGAATTGGCGGAAAAAGGTATTCCTGTTGAATATGCCATCTCATGTTTTAGGACTTTTGAAAATTACCATGAGACATGGTAACATATTTTCTTTATTACCCTTTAAAATGATTAACACAAATTCATATTGTTGAACCATTTAAAACATTTGTAACAGCTTCTGATTTTAATTGGCCTTCTCTTGTTCCTTTTTTGGTTGTAAGTTTTTTTAGTTTTCCATGTGTATCTGTTGGAAAAACTCACAAACTTCTTCCACTCAACACAAAAAATTCTTCCATTTACTGATAGTTATAATCAGTAAAAGGGAAGCTCTGCAGCCTAGTAACTCATAAACTTCTTTCACTAGTTACATCAAGAAGATTTTAGACTCAATCAAGAACATGAAACATCACAAAGTAAATAAAATTTTTCTTAGATGAATATTCTAGACACTCTATAACAGCACATTCACATTGAAAATGAACAAAAATGCTAAAGTGACAGCAAGCATGTCACTGCACGTCAGTGTCATTACAGTTAGCTGCTGCATCAGTTGATGACATTATGGTTAATTTATAATAACTTGAATTTGGTTTGTTGAAGACACAATATTTGGTTTGTTGAACACTTAATTTCTTAGTAATAAGAGCTTAAAATAGTTCTTACAATGGATAAGATTCTATACACAATAAATACAATGATTTGCTTAGACCACAAAAAAGCATTGTTATGAGAAAATACCTAGGGCCTATTTGGTTATCATGTATATCGGAACAGGATTGATAATTATTTAATTGGAATTACCAAATTATTATCAATTATCAAACAAAAATAACCATAAAAGTATTAAAAACTAATTCAATTCTGGCCAAAGGCCTCTGTAAAATAAAATATCAGAAAATTAAGACATGAGGAATCATGTGTAACCTTGCTGGCATCTCTGTTATAACAAACATCAAGATGATCCCCTTGTGTCATATGGGTGTCAATGCATTGTGCTACAAGTTTACAACTATATAATTATAGGTCAGCAAAGAAATATTTCTTCCCGTCTTTTTGGTCATAATTTTTGAGTGTCAATCCAAATAAATAATCTCAAGGTTTCTCGTTTTCTAATAATATTGTTTTCCTTCTATTGTTAAAGCTTGAAGTTGTATGTCAGCTATTAGTTGGAAGTCTTCAAACTGCAGACCGATTGGAAGCTCTTACATATTCTGCTATTTATCTGAAGGTTCTTTTTTTTTTTTTTTTTCATTTCTTTATATTTTTTCCTTTCCTTTTGCTTGCCTCTTAAAATTTTTCTCATGTGCAGTGGATAAACACAGGGCAAATTCCATGCTTTGAAGATGGAGGTCATCACAGGCCAAATCGGCATGCTGAAATATCTAGGCTTATATTTCGTGAATTAGAACGCATTTCTTGCAGTAAAGATACTTCTCCCAAGGTAGTCTCTGATTTCTTTTGATATGGTGAGGGACATCTAAATCTTTGATGGCATTCTAGCTCTTCCTTCATGCAGAACAAGAGCTGCATTTATCTGTTGTTTAGTCTAGCTTATCTTTCATGCACAACAAGAGCTGCATTTATCTACCTATGATTTTGTTCAGTCAAATATCAACGAAATGACATTTGTAGTCTCATGTTAAATGCAAGGTTCTTCTTTTTCTAGACTTCTTTTGGTCAAACTCCTATAGAGTTTGTCCACTTCTAACTACCAACTCAGTCAAGGAGGTAGCAAGGTTCCCTGTTGATGGCCATGATTTTAGAATCGGATTTAGGCTGTCAGTAACATATATTTTTATGTACAATGAGGGTGTCAAGGCAGCAAAATTGGTTGGAGGTTGATGTGCAAATTTTTCTTTGAAATGTATGAAGGTAGTGTTCCTACTATGAGTTTTGACTACAGTGTATATTTTCCTAGCTGGCTACTAATTTTCTGCACTGGAAGACACATCTTATTCAATCTATAGTAAAGTTTTTCCACCTTAGCTAACTCAATGTACTGAAAATTTGGTGTCTAATTTTGAACGTTAATTTTTTTCATTAATATTGTTAATGTTTTGCTTCTTGTGGTTAATTCAGTGTTTAAAGTTTTGCTTTAGTTACAATCATTTGTATTTTGATGTTTAGGAAATACTTGTTATCCGAAAGATCCATCCATGCTTACCATCATTTAAGGCAGAATTTATAGCATCTGTTCCTCTAACTCGAATCAGAGATATTGCTCATCGGGGTGATATCCCTCATGATCTCAAGGTTAAACATCTCTGAAAAGTTGCTAGGTTATTTTACTATAATCAATTAGTTCGTGTTGATGGACTTATATTTTCATTCCAGCAAGAAATCAAACACACTATACAAAACAAGCTTCACCGCAATGCTGGGCCAGAAGATCTAGTTGCTACTGAAGCAATGCTTGCACGAATTACCAGGAACCCTGGGGAGTATAGTGATGCTTTTGTGGAACAGTTCAAGATATTTCATCAAGAACTCAAAGATTTCTTTAATGCAGGAAGGTGTGACTCTGTTATATCTTAAAGCTTCATCGATCATTTAATTTTCCATCTCATTGACTTTGTTTTTTCTATATTGTGGCTCCTTTATATTCTTTTGTCTGATGTTAATGCATTCTCTTCCATGTTATTCATAATGATTAGTTGTACATGTAAAAGGTAAAAGTGTTTGATGGCCTGTACAATTTTGCAATTTAGCCACTTAAATTCAACCTGGAGAGCTAGAAACTGTGCAAAGCATGATTTGATTTATTAGTGTGAGGTCTAGCATGATAAAAAAAAAAAAAAAACTTGCTTGATGTTGATAGTTGTTAACAAGTCCACGGGCCTTGAGTGTTGGCCCACGCACACACATGTGGACTTATAAATGGGGTTGAACTCATGTAACACAAAACCAATTGACATGTGTGAAGGTTCAATCTATATCACTTATAAGTCACTTTATTGCGTTGCATTTATTCAATGTGGGATATATTCTCCAACAAAAGTTTCACTTAATTAACCAGTTTTGTCGGTAACTTATGTGGAATGTGGAATGCAAAGAATGTTCAATATATCTAAGTTCTGAATTCTTTTTACATTGAGAAATTAATGAAATTTTAAATAATTTCTAACTGGCGAGTAGAACTGGTGGAATAGTTTTTAATTTTTGTTATTTCCTCATCTAGTTACAATTTTGAATCATGCAGTCTTGCTGAACAACTTGAATCAATTAGAGAATCTATGGACGAAAGAGGTCTTTCAGCTCTTACATTGTTTTTGGAATGCAAGAAGGTAATTGTTCCTTTAATCATGGTTGTGTCTTGTGTTATGATATTTAAGGGCCAAACTAACACCAAAAGAAAACATCTATTCTTCTCATTCATTATTTGAGGTTGAGGATGACTTTTTTTTTTCTTTCTCTCCTTTCTACTTATATATCTGTTTATGAATCATACAAGACTGCTACTATTTATTGTTGTGGATACATGTCACTTATAGCTCAATATCAAGTTTCACTTTTCATTTTTTGCTCCCTTCTCCTAAGCCCTTTTGTTGTTCTTTGGAACACCAGCCTTGGCCCTTTTGTTGTTCTGTGGAACACCGCCTTTTACTTGTTTTAGTTATTCACCACATTGTTCAGTGCTTTTTACTCTTAACTACTGCACAAAATGATGAGTGCATGTGTGCGTTTCCAGAACTTGGATAATTCTGAAGGTTCAAGCAATGGTTTTCTGATCAAAACCGTACATTCTCTGAGTGCTTTAAGAGACATACTTGTGAAGGGTCTTGAAAGCGGTCTTAGGAATGATGCCTCTGATGCTGCAATAGCTATGCGCCAAAAGGTGAGATTTTTGGATGTTAATTCTTTAGCATGGACTTGTAATTTGATGGTTCGGCTTCGGATAGTTCCCTGTTCCCTCTGTCTTTTTTGTCCCCTTTTCTCTTTGGTTTGATGATGGATTGTTTCTTACAGTGGCGCCTTTGTGAAATCGGCCTTGAGGACTATTCTTTTGTTCTTGTAAGCAGGTATGGAAAATTTTTTCTTAGCTTATGAAAGCCAAATTTTTTGTTACATATGACATGAATACTATAACCAAATCAATGACAATGACCTAAACCATCAGTTTGTTAGAAAGTTAAAAACTTGATTACTTGAGACCTTCATTGGCATCTATTCTGAGCAAATTAGGAGTGACACACACAAGATTCCTTTCTTGTTTCCTTGAGCATGCAGAAAACATATTTACTTTACAAATGAACCAAGATTTGATATTTTGATGATGACAACTTCTGATGTGGCATTATAGTTTTGTCACAAATGTTAAATACAAGCAGGTACTTGTGAACTAGTTCTGGTCATGCCTAGTATATTTATGCAGCTAATAAATCTGCTCATCTTATTTACGGAATGCATTGTTTTTGATGCTATTAATAGTCTTATTGTTGGAATGATCTTAACCCAAACTGTGCTTTTCTTCTCTTTTGAACAAAGGCCTTTTATTTGGTCTATATATTTCATTTAATTTCTGGGAGTCATTGTGAGGTTTCACTTTTGGCCCATATAGGTTGCTCAATACACTTGAAAATGTTGGAGGGGCTAACTGGCTTTCAGACAATGTGGAATCAAAGAATGTAAGTTCTTGGAATGATCCACTTGGTGCCCTCATTGTTGGTGTTCGTCAACTAGGTTTATCTGGTTGGAAGCCAGAGGAATGTGCAGCTATTGGATCTGAGCTTGTTGCTTGGCAAGAGAAAGGTCTCTTTGAAAGGGAAGGTACCTTTCTGTCGGTCTCTCTTCTTCTTCTAATTCTGGAAGTGTTTGACATGTGTATTCAAGTTGATATGGACATCTTCATTATTGGTTTGCTTTATTTTGTTAAAAAGGAAATGAGGATGGCAAGATGATCTGGGCACGGAGGCTGAAAGCTACTCTTGATAGAACAGGAAGGCTAACTGAGGAGTATTCTGAAGCACTTCTTCAAATATTTCCACAAAAAGTTCAGGTAAAAAATCTATTCAAGAATATTTTGGTATATTTTTCAGGAATAGCTAACTTGATCTGATGTGTAATATGCCTCAGATTATGGCACAGATGTAGATGATATTAAATAAACTATGTTAGTAAGTTGTTGATAAATATTTTCTGGGACTACTGGCCTCTGTAGCACAGTTCAGTGATGTATGAATTCCAAAAATGTGCCAGGATAGTATAATCTTAAATATATGAATCGACCTAAAATTGTATGAAAAATAGTAATCCTGGTCATTGCAGATGCTGGGGAAAGCACTTGGAATTCCTGAAAACAGTGTAAGGACATATGCTGAAGCTGAGATTCGTGCTGGGTATGTTTAGCATTTTTTCTGTTTTATAAAAATTGTGGTTTTCTTGATATCCTTGTACGCTTTGGGGTTGTACTGCTTGATTTTATTATTCATTGACAATTTTATTGACTAAACTTCTAACTTGAAAATGTCAATTTTAGGGTGATTTTTCAGGTTTCAAAACTCTGTACCTTACTTTTGAAAGCAGTTAGAAGTATACTTGGTTCTCAGGGATGGGATGTTCTGGTTTCTGGAACTGCTTTTGGAACATTGCTTCAGGTAATCCCATTCGAAATGACTTAGCAGAATTACAAGATTTTCTGGTGCTCATTTTTAAAGTTAAATTTACCTGATGTCATTGATCTGTAGTTTTGATTTGAATTTAAAACGAATTGGGTGAAAAACTATAAAGACAAGAGTGGGACACATTTGTATTGATCTTTTAAACGAAGGAAGGAAGTTAAAAGGAATACTACATGCCTTTTTTAAATCCACCTCCGAGAGGGGCAACATCAAATTCTATTGTGAGTTGAACTTGTCCCTTCTTCCACATGTCTGCTACACAGGTTGTAAAATGGAGAGAGGAGGAGAGTGGGCAAGGGAAGGGGGATAAAGGAAGAGGAATTGTTGGGGGATGGGCTGGTGGTCCAAAGGTCCACCTGTAAACTTTTTGCCCCTGTACCCCAGGCGTGTTTGGTAGGGCTGACGAGGGTGAAAAATTAACCCATGAACTTTTCTCCTTGTTTCATATCTCTTCTCTAAATAGCAAAAAATTAAGGGGATCATGTTCCTTTATTCTTGTACCAAAATCATTTATTATCCACGCACGCAACAAATGCTTTAAATTAAGACAAAAACTTAAGTTTTGGGCCAATTCATTGTTCTGACACAAGTCCAGGGGCAATTTTCATAGTCTTTTTGTAATTTTGGAAGATCTTGAGGTAAGATTTTATGGAATGGATTTTTAAATACATCATGCTGATTAGGTCTCGAACTTTTAATTCTCCTTTTTTTTTTTTTCTTTTTTTTTTTCTAGAGTCTAACCGTTAAACTTACAGAAATTTGCAATTAAAAAAAAATCTTTGAACTTCTGAAGATTAGACCAATCAAGCTTTCAACAAGATTCCATAATATTCTTAATATGATATTTTAGAGTAGATTAGACCAATCAAGCTTTCAACAAGATTCAAATATTCTTAATAGGATATTTTAGAGTTGATGATGGGGATTACCAAACTGTTTGAAAAAAAAAAAAAAAAAAAAAGGAACCGAAAGAAAAAACTCTCTGAAAGGGAATGCTAGTTTTCCTATTCCCTCAAGAGTTAGGATGGAGTTTTCCAAGTGGGATAATGACAATTTTTTTTCCCCTGTTTGGTCTATGTTAACAAGTCCATGGACCTCGAGAGTGTTGGCCCAAACACACCTGGACTTATAAATGGGGTTGAGTCCATATAACACAAAACCAATGAGCTTGTGTTAAGGTCCGATCTACATTACTTATAAGTCACTTTATTGCTTTGCATTTTTTTTAATTTAGGATATATTCTCCAACAGTCTAAACCACTAGTATCTAGAGTCTTTTAGATTTTAATTAATCCGGTTCGACCCAGACCAGATCACAAGGGCAGCGAAGGTATCCTAACAACTAAATAACTGCATACAGTAGGACTCGAACCCAAGACCTGACTTAAGCGTGAATAGCTAACTCTTAATGATAACATTTTTTAAAAGTTTGGTGGGTATCCTTGTTGTCCATGTTAACAATCTTTGCAGCAATTTGCCCAAAAAAAAAAAAAAAGGCTTTAAGTGATGTTCCCTTTTTGGGAGTTTCAAGAACTTGATTTAATATTTTTAGTATGAGATTTGAAATATTTTTGGGCAATAAATGCCCTTAATCCTACTTTATGCTGACATGAAATCTTGTCTTTTTGTGTGGACAGCTGGACACTAAATTTTAAATTGAATTTTGTTCGGAAAAATTTATTATACAGTGATTGACAGCATTTTCTCCTTTAATTTTGTCACTTACTTTAAATGAATGTTATTGGAACCTCTTGTTTAAACAGTATCCTACCAAGGTGATAAATTATGGCTTAAGGATTAAAATTGAATCACAATACATGCACAGGCACATTCTTATAAATAACTTGGTTTAGTTAGTTTGTCTGTTATCTCTCTTGGACAAACTAAACATATAATTTCTTTGGGAAGAAAAGATTTCATGAATTTCATCATAGCCTTGATATGTTCTCTTTTCTTTTTCTATGTAATAATAATAAATGGTACATCTCTTTGATGCTAAACAGTAAATTTTCTGCTTTTATCACATCAACTTTTGTCCTTAATAGGGTTACTTGTTAAGGATTGTGTTTTTGTATGAAAAACAATAAAAACCAGAGCCATCCAATTACTTTGTGAATGCTTGGATTTTTCCTCCTAAAAAGAATAGTATAAATCTATTTTCATTATAAAAACTTTGTTAATGTGTCTTCCTGTGGTTGTTTTGGCATGTGGACAAGGCCTGTTAACTGTAGGCATCTCTACATGGATATTGTGTCTCTAGCACTGATTACAGTTTTAACTCTCCTGAGAGTTAGGTGTATGGTTTATTTTTGGCATCCAACCTTTGTCCTCCTATTGCCATTGTATCACGAGATTTTTTTTTTTTGAACCCCCCAACTCTACATATGCCATGCCCCTCATGGCTGGATGGATAACCATCCAGGCTACAGTGGGCTGGCTCGTATCATGAGTTGGATCAAGCTAAATTGGGAGTTAACTTACAACCATGGGGGTAGATGCAATGGAAGTTGGAGTGTTTATTTTGCTAAGCTCCTGTTATCCAATTATCATGTCGATGTCATTTTCAGTTATGTTGTTATGATGAAAAGTGTGTCAACATGCACTACATACCAGTGGTGTCATTTTTCAGTTGTCACATTCAGTTCCACTGACTTCAGGTGGAGAACATTGTGCCTGGATCATTACCAGCAACCGTAAAAGGACCTGTTATTCTTGTGGTCAACAAAGCTGATGGAGATGAAGAGGTTTGGATGCTTCTTATCACATTATATGATCTTGTCTTCTGCACTGATAGAGCTTTTCAATTTTGCAGCAATGTAGACTTGAAGTTTTATGGTTAATGCATCTTGCAGGTAACAGCTGCTGGTGGTAACATAGCAGGAGTTGTGCTTCTGCACGAGCTCCCTCACTTGTCTCATCTTGGTGTTAGAGCCCGGCAAGCAAGTCTCTTTTCTGTGAATCAAAGTTGCTACCTGTTGCAATAAATATAAATGAACTCAAACTTTAGTTAGTTTTCTGCAGGAGAAGGTTGTCTTTGTAACATGTGAAGATGATGATAAGGTTGAAGATATACAAAGGCTTACTGGAAAATATGTGAGGTTATATGCCAGCAGTCATCTATTCCTATATTTTTTCTTTGTTAGAATTCCATTCATCATTTCTTTCAAATTGCCAATACCTTTGATGATGATATCAGTTATTGTTTTTCTTATGCTTCCTTCGTTCTTAATTGATTATGATCATATGAACTGATGCCCAATTTCTTTTTCTTTGGTTCTGGATGTGGGTGGGATGTGCAGTGATGATGGTTTGATATTTTAATGTAATTTGCAGGTTAGAAGCATATTCAAATGGTGTAAATCTGACTTTGGATTCATCAGATGGTGTTAATGGTGATTCCATTGTGAAAGATCTTTCTGGCAATGGCACATCACCCGTTGAAGGCTCTGGCTCTCATGGGTTGGCTATTGAAGCTTCTTTTTCCAATAAGGTATGGCTTTAATTACATATTCTGTCAGTGTCAAATGATCATAGCTGATGCTATTCATCAAAATTTACAAATTCTTAATGTTATGAAGGCTTTTTCATCTGGAGGTGTTATATTACTTGAGGATGCAGATGGACCTTCCTCAGGTGCAAAGGCTGCTGCCTGTGGTCGTTTAGCCTCTTTGGCAGCTGTTTCTCACAAAGGTAATATTTTTAGTTAATATCTTTTACTACGGTAGAATCTAATGCATCATCCCTGCAAATTAGCCAAGCCACTTGTGAGCTATTAAAAGCTAGACCTGATTAAAGCTCATTTTAGCTGGTGTATGGTGGTTTGTTAAAAATGAATGATAGAAAAGTTTAATTTCTATAAAATATGATACAATGTTGAATATTCTTTTTATTTTCTTGATTTATTGCTAAGTGGTTTTTATAATTTATATTTAGTAAGTTTGTTTAGACTTGTGACAGTGATACTTGGCTCAGGCGCGACTCAATAAAAAAATGAACCAAGCTGAAGCTAGCTAAATCTTGGCTTGATTGCAACCCTAATTTTATGCAAGCAATTTCTCTTAAAAAATGGTGTCTGTATACTGATTTTAGTTAGTTGACTACATTGCCTCCATCATTTGTATTGCTAACTGCCTGTGTTGTTGAAGTCTTACATGATAATTGTGATTAAGAATCATAGAATTTTTTATAAAATTATGTAGTAAAATTAGCTCCTAAGGTAGTAAGAAAAAATTTGAATTGCAACAATTTTAACAAAATAAAGTAGTTTGAAGCCTATTAGTACCAAAAATAGAAATGTTTGCAATCTTTGACAATTTTATTCCATCATGTTAATTTTTGCAAAAATGTCTTGATTTAGCTAATCTTTGGCAATTTTAGCACAAACACCCATTTGGTCAAAAATTAAATAAAAAACATTAGCATGACATCTATAAAAAATCAAATTTATCCTTGATAAAGTATCAAATTTATAAATAGTTGTCATTCTGACCAATGTTAAAACTTATAGATATTTTATCACAAAAATAAAATATTGATTAAAAAAGTTCGAATCTGAAACTCAGTTTCAAAAAAATCATCCCATCCATAGATAAGAAAAAAAAAAAAATAGTATCACTAGATTGAAGAACTCAGCTAAAAGTAGTCTTACTGGATCTATAAGACCTCAAATCAAATTGTACAACCTTCTCTCCAAGCTTGATCCCATCTCTTCAATAACCCTTGACGCAACCGCCTTCATGTTAGTACTGTATTGTTACAAATTGCTACTGTCATGAGAATGTACTTTAGCTTTAAATGCTGTTTATAATACATAATGTAGGCTTTTTTTACCATAACCTGACTGGCACTGGAGGTAACTATCCTGCAGTCATCAACCTCTCTGCATGTCTTAATGATAAACGAAGATAAATTGCAATAGCATACCAATTCTTTGGAAATAGCAGTCATCTCTCTCTATCTTTCTTTCTCTCTCTCTGCTGTGTGTGTGTTTGCGCATGTATGTGTGCGTCTGTGCTGACTGCATGTCATATTGGTGTGAAGTATGGATATAGGGGAAAAACAGAAATACCTGGTTCTGAGAATTGGATAGGTGCTTGAGATTGTTGATTTCCTTATTCTACTGCATTCTTGCATGTACTTTGTATTTAGTCTTATTGAGTCCCTTCTTAAATGACAGTTAACAGTGACCAAGGGGTGCCAGCTGCATTTCACGTACCAAAGGGGGCAGTTATACCATTTGGCTCAATGGAATTAGCATTAAAGCAGAGTAAATTATTGGAAACATTCATGTCACTTGTAGAACAGATAGAAACAGCTAAACTAGAAGATGGAGAACTTGACAAATTATGCGCTCAACTACAGGAGTTGATCTCTTCTGTGCAGCCTCCAAAAGACACTGTTGATGGAATAGGCCGACTATTTCCAGGAAATGCACGGTTAATAGTACGTTCAAGTGCCAATGTGGAGGACCTGGCAGGAATGTCAGCTGCTGGACTTTATGAATCAATCCCTAACGTTAGCCCATCAAATCCAACTATTTTTGCACATGCTGTCAGCCAAGTTTGGGCTTCCTTGTACACACGGAGAGCTGTTTTGAGCCGTCGAGCTGCTGGTGTGTCTCAAAAAGATGCTGCAATGGCTGTTCTTGTACAAGAAATGCTTTCACCGGATCTCTCATTTGTGCTTCACACACTCAGCCCAACCGACAATGACCACAATGTGGTTGAGGCTGAGATTGCCTCTGGGCTTGGTGAAACACTTGCTTCGGGCACCCGTGGCACTCCCTGGCGTCTTTCATGTGGGAAGTTTGATGGGCTTGTTCAAACATTGGCATTTGCAAATTTTAGTGAGGAAATGCTAGTATCTGCTGCAGGTCCTGCTGATGGGGAAGTGATCCGTTTGACAGTGGACTACAGCAAGAAGCCACTTACAGTTGATCCAATTTTTCGTCGTCAGCTTGGTCAGCGTCTCTGTGCTGTTGGGTTTTTCTTGGAAAGGAAATTTGGGTGTCCACAGGATGTGGAAGGATGTCTTATTGGGAAAGATATCTACATTGTCCAGACACGCCCACAACATTAGTAGAAGTTATCTGGTACATCGCATTAAGATAGTTTACTGCTTTGAGAATGCAATCTACTAATGCTGGCATGCATGAGCATTAGTTGGAGTAGAACCCGTCGTGTAAGTGCAGCATAGTCGCTGGTAGAGAGAGCTTGGCACTTGTTGGATTGCCATCATATGGTTAGAGATGTTCAATGGCTTGCGCATATTTCTATGAGCTATCTTGGTTGCCAGCCTTGGGCCTGGTGCAAATGACATTGTTCTATTTATCCATTGGGCGAAGAAGCTGAAGGAGGTCATTGTATCATATATACATGTTTCTTCTTAATCAGGCAAATTGTCACGTATGCATTTTGCCTGCTAAGTGGCTTATTATATAAGCATTATAGAAATGTGGAATTGAATACGCAAAATGCTTCGGAGTTGTGTGATACAAAATAAAATCCGTAGCCATTCCTCTTTCTGTCTTCATTCTTAATTCATATTGCATTTATTGAACTATATGATTCCTTTTGACCAGTAAACTTTCCAGGTATGCATTTTGTTTATTGGATGGAGTATTTTCTAGGCATTATGGACATGTTGGAATTGAATACACAACAAGCTTCCTAGTTGCTTTATAATTAAATTACGAGGAACCGAAAAATAATTAAATAATTTGATCAGGTGAGTCTGCGTTTTAATCACCAAAAGAGTTGAGTGAAACCAGGGTGGATCTCGGATCTCGCTCCGATGTCATCAGCTAATTAGGACCAGTTGTACAAGTGTGATGAGTGTTGTGAAAATGCAATTGGTATGCTGTTGTGAAGGAAAGCAAAGTATGTATAGCAAGAAATAGCCTGTTAATTTATCAACTCCTCTTCATTCCCCAATGAAGTCGCCAATCTGTGGTATGCACGTTGATGATGCACATGGGGTAAGTGACGGGATGTCGAATTCCGAATGTTATTGATTTTGGAGGGACAACAACCACGACATTGGAGAATGAATATCATCCCTCTCAGAATGAACGTGAGAACCATGTGGGAACTTGGAGAAGCCTCATAGGTTTGGAGTCGCTACTCGACCACAGTCGGAAAATGGGAAACAGACTTCGAACGGCGTATAAAATTTATTTCCCTTGTTAGAGATTCTGAATTCGAGAAGTCGATTCTACTTGACTATTTCTTGATGTACAAAACTTGAATTGCTTGTCGTTTCGGTTTAATGATGTCAATTGGCATTGAGAATTATTATTAGTCATTTGCATAATATTAAATTTTTTATTAATTATAGTGTTTGTTGGTGATTGGCGCATGGAATAATTGAGATGAGATAATATTACAAATGAAACAATCAAAGCAGGAAATATAACAAATAAAAAAAATAAAGTACATAAAATAGCATGTAAATCAAACAAACCAAGCAAGTAAACCGAGCAATAAAGCACACAAAACATGCAAAATAATCAAGCAAGGCAAAAATAAAAGAAATAAAGAAAATGGGGGAAAGAGATTAATGATTACAATGCTTTTAAAACCTATTCTAATAAATACATAAAAATGAGAATAATAATAAAAATAATGGAGAAAAGGATTGAGGTTTATAACGCTTTGCATTTCCTAGTAAATACATCAATATGGAAAAATAAAAGAAAATTTAATCATATTCTAGTAATGGCTGCAAAACAAATGCTAGCACACACATGCACACATTCCATCCATCCATAATCAAGTAATAACAATTAAATATATTCTTTCTCATCACTATTCATTCATATAAAGATCCACATGACAAAAAAAAAAAAGATCCACATGAAAATAAATTTAAAAATGCAAAAATAATAATGAAAATGAAACAAAAATAAAAATAAATAGAATAAAAAATGATACAAATTAGGTTAAGGAAGATATATATACAAAATGAATGAAGAGTATTTTTGTAATATATTCTTAAAAATTTAAGAGTATTTTTGGTGCCTATGACCAATCAAACTTAGGACAATACTATTTAATGTATATACTTAACAGGTGAGGTGAGTGCTAAACAATGTGAGTTACAAAATGGAATTGTAATAATGTCATTGGGCTAGTCATGAATGAATTTGCAATTGAAAAACTCATTTCTCCACATGTCTTGGCAAAGTGTATTTGAATATGCCTATAAAACGTCTAACCAAATTCTATTATCATACTTTTAAACATTAAGGATGGGAACATATCTATACATCTATTAATGCACTTGACTATGCAACATTTGTATTAAATCTGAATCAAGTAATGTTATAGCTGTACACACTAAGAACATGAAATGAAGATTTCTATAGACATGTATGAATGACACATACATATGTACGTTTACAATAGAAGTATGAACTTGAAATCCAAGAAATTTTTCCAGGACATAATTATATAAACTTATGAGAGTATGCTAAGCTAATGAATTATTTGATATCTAAATTAAATGGAATAACTTGAAGTCTCTATATGTAATAAACTAAGCGTATTATTGATAGAAAAATAATAATAATAATAATAAAATATATAATAGTAGTAGTAGTAGTAGCAGTAATAATAATAATAATAATAATAATAATAATAATAATAATAATAATAATCTTTCCTTATACTGAGATTTTAATATATTAAATTTTTCCTTAAGCAGCCTCGAATTGTTTGTAAGTAGGTTACAAGGTTTATTTTAATAAAACGTTAATAGTGAATAATTATCGGAGACAACAAAGACAAATAATATCTTCATTGTTATATTGATGCTTGTGATCACTA
>CATIWK010023074.1:0-25657 GCA_949634005.1 Mallotus japonicus | reverse complement strand
TGTTCCTAAATAATTGTCGTTTTAGAAGTCTAATTTTGTTCCTAAATAATTATCGTTTTAAGTTACCAATGTATTTTAACTATTTTTTTTCCTATTTCACCCTTATTTAATATAGGAGAATTAATTGAATAGATATCTACTTCTTTTGAGACTCTATACAAAATTAATAATTGGTTAAGGGAATTATTATAAGGGTAGTATAGTATTTTACATATATATTAATTACATTTCTTAATCTATGTGCATAATCCTTAAACGACAATTAAAAAGGAACAGAGGGAGTAATTATTTTCAGTATTCGATAAAAATAAGAATTTGAATTTTTTTTTTACACACAAAATTCAAATTAAAAACTTTAAAAAAAATTAAATTTATTACCATCTAAACCAAAATATAGGAAAAGAAAATTAGATATATAAGACTCACAATAGTACCGTGTTAACCCTGCAAGTTGTTTTCTTCCAATTTCAGCTCGAGAACCATGTGATCGATTTGCCTATGTTTTCTGTTTAGTTTTGTTTTCAGTTGCGGCTCTCCCCTTTCACTATCACTAGAAGTCTAACGCTAACACACACACACAAACTCACACACATATATATATATATATATATATGCAGCTCTTCTCTTCTCATTTCATGCACCAAAGCTTATGCAATATAATAGCTAGCTCTTCCCTTCTTAATTATTTTTCAGCACCAGAGCCTACATTTCTTCCTCATTTTCTTGGCTAGATTCTATATATATCAAACATGTTCATCCTTCTCTTTATCTTTGTTTCTTTAGGATTTTTCCTCTTTTGTTTCTTGTTTTCTCTACTTCAAGAATTCTACAGCAGTCACGACATGAAGAAATTGCTCTCCTCCTCTTATGGCCCTCCTTCTTATCCTATTATTGGTTGCTTATTATCATTCTACCAGAATCGTTTCCGTCTCTTGGACTGGTATACAGATCTTTTATCGCTTTCACCATTACATACCATTGAAGTGCAGCGGCTCGGTGCCCGTCGCACCATTGTCACTGCTAATCCTGCCAATGTCGAACATATGCTCAAGAACAACTTCTCCAACTTCCCTAAAGGAAAACCCTTCACTGAAATTCTTGGAGACCTTCTTGGCTGTGGCATTTTTAATGTTGATGCTGAATTATGGTCCACGCAGCGAAAACTTGCTAGCCATGAGTTTAGCACCAGGTCTTTAAGAGAATTTGTGGTGAAAACGTTGCAGGAAGAGGTTGAAAATCGTTTAATACCTCTGTTGGAAGGTGCTGCTGATCGGGGAAGTGTTATTGATTTGCAAGATGTGTTGAGAAGATTTGCTTTCGACATCGTTTGTCGAGTTTCTTTGGGTACTGATCCTTTCTGCTTGGATTTTTCACGCCCCATTCCGCCTCTTGTCAGGGCTTTTGACACTGCATCTGAAATTAGTGCCATGCGAGCAACAGCACCTGTTTACGCTGTGTGGAAGATAAAACGAATGTTCAATTTGGGAACTGAAAAGAAACTCAAAGAAGCAGTCAAGATGGTTCATAGCTCAGTTCTAGAGATTATCAAGAACAAGAAGACGCACGTTCTTGAAAATGATCTAGAAAGCGATCTTCTATCAAGATTGCTATCAGCTGGCCATGATGAGGAAGTTGTAAGGGATATGGTGATAAGCTTCATCATGGCAGGAAGGGACACAACATCAGCAGCAATGACTTGGCTCTTTTGGTTACTATCGAATAATCAAAACGCAGAGGAAATGATCGTGAAAGAGGTAGCAACATTACTCGATAATGGTGAAAAGGCCATTGATTTTGAACTGCTGAAGGAGATGAACTACTTGAAAGCAAGCTTATGCGAGTCCATGCGCTTATATCCTCCGGTAGCATGGGACTCGAAGCATGCTGTTTCCGATGATGTCTTGCCGGATGGAACTTTTGTAAGAAAGGGAGATAGAGTAACCTATTTCCCTTATGGAATGGGAAGAATGGAGAAGCTATGGGGTAAGGACCGGTTCGAGTTTAAACCGGACCGATGGTTCAATGAACCCATTGGGTCCAAGTTAGGAACATTGAAATTGGTTAGTCCCTACAAGTTTCCAGTGTTTCAAGCCGGTCCGAGGGTGTGTCTTGGCAAGGAAATGGCATTTATACAGATGAAGTATGTGGTGGCTTCGGTTTTGAGGCGGTTCGAGATCAGACCGGTTCGAGAGGAGCAGCCGGCTTTTGTACCTTTACTGACGGCTCACATGGCAGGTGGGTTGAAGGTGAAGGTCAAGAGAAGGCACTAGAAATAAAAATAAAATAAAAATAATTAGGTTTAACCATATTTTGGGTCCATGTACTTTTATTTTTTAGGATTACGTCCTTGCATTTTTATTTGTGCATATTGAGTCCCTGCACTTTTATTTTTAGACATATTGAGTCCTTGCACTTTTATTTGTACACATTTAGTCCCTGCACTTTTATTTTTCGACACATTTTAGTCCTTGCACTTTTATGTTTTTCGACACATTTAGTCCTCAATTTTTCAACACAAATAAAAGTGCAGGGACTTATTGTACATAAATAAAAGTGCAGGGATTCAATGTGTCTAAAAATAAAAGTGCAGGGACTCAATATACACAAATAAAAGTGCAAGGACTCAATCCGAAAAAAATAAAAGTACAGGGATCCAAAATATGGTTAAGCCAAATAATTATGAGTAAACAATTACAATTGTTCAATTCATGCACTTGTAAATTAAGTTACCATTGTAATGCAACTTTGTCAAAAAAAAACAAAAAGTTGTCGCTATAATCCTGTGGCAAAAACGCGGTTTGAAGAAGAGATTTTTCGTGCAAATGTCTGATTAATCTGCCTTTAAAAAACACATTAAAAACTACAATTGACATGACTATGTCTAAGATGATAAAAGGTAATTACAATTAATTATTTATTATCATATCTAACTGTTAGATATGATATATTTTTTATTAATTTCATAGTTAACTACTAAAATTGTAATATATATTATGTGTTTTGAATTTAATTATATTAAAAATAAATAAAATTTTTGCTAATTAATTAATGCAATACACTTGAAATAAGTTAAGTAGTGATGATTTTAAAATAAATATAATTTTTTTATATAAACTATCGATATTCAAAATCCATTGGTTTCTAATTAATCTAGTTCGACATGCTAAAATTATAATGACGATAAAAATCTTTTAATAACTAATTTAATAAGACTGTATATACTACAATTTAAATTTAAAATGTCATTTAGATGAAAATAATTCTCTACCGACTGATGCAATCATAATTATTTGATTTTCTTAAGAAAAGATAAAAACTAACCTAACTTAGAATTTGTCTCTATAATATCAATATGCTACTTGAGGCTTTAGAGTTTAGACCAATTTATTGTTTGTACTTGTACGGATGAGTAAATGGTCACTTTCCTTGGGATATATATACAAACGTAACATCTAACAAATTTCGTGATATTCCTATCATGAACTGGTGATTGGTATATCTGATTATGACAAAAGCCTGAATTTCTTTGTATTTTAATGGAACAAAACTGTATATGTAAGATTTCGTTTGATTCTTTTTTTCCCCCATAACCTTCACATGGTTTTTAAGAAAAGATGAATATGTTGAATTGATCAACATCCATGATGCTGGAGTCAACTGGCTAGCTAAAGCTTCACCTCTAATTGTTTTTGTTGGTTAGAAGCTTCTAATTGTTTTTCTGTAGAATTGCTTCGAATTGCTCTTGTCAAAAATTTTGACAAATTAAGCATTGACTAATATTGAAGATTCATTCAAACTGAAGTTGACAACAAGCTGCATATATTGACATAGAAATTGAAAATTTTATAGAAAAATTTAAATTTTCTTATCAATTATATTTATATAATTCGAGTAGATCATCACACCCAACAATTAATCTTATAAAGGACACAAGAATAGTATCCAACAAATTAAATTAAACTCTTTGGGTGTGGAGGGACGAGACCTCAACTCAATGAGGCAAGTCCCTCACCACTCCACCAGGACAGAAAAAGAAAAAGAAAAAAAAATATTTAAATTGGTGTTCTAAAAACCAAATTAATTACTATACTTTTAATAGTTAAATAGTTATTTTTTTTTTAATAAAAGAACATATTAATAAGAACATCAAACGATTTGAGTATCTATAAATTGCATAATATAAGTAATTCTCTTCAATGAAAATCAATAAAAATCAATTTTACAAATCTGCTCTTTCCTTAATAATAATGGA
Source organism: Mallotus japonicus (assembly GCA_949634005.1). Classification (NCBI taxonomy): domain Eukaryota; kingdom Viridiplantae; phylum Streptophyta; class Magnoliopsida; order Malpighiales; family Euphorbiaceae; genus Mallotus; species Mallotus japonicus. The sequence continues at coordinate 21,405 of CATIWK010023074.1, read as the reverse complement.
AAACCCTTTATGTTTTATTTATTTATTTTTTCTTTTGAAAATTGGTAAACCTTTTTCTCCATTGCTTTTTTCTTAGAAAGTGACCTATTCCAAATTACAAGTGGTGCAACCTTTTATTACAATTATTTGTGTTAGTCTATTTTCTTGTAATGTGATATAAAACATGATATATATATATATATATACACACACATACTTAGGCCTTAATTGGCTGTAAATATTCCAAGAGAAAAGATATTTTTATTGCCAAAAATCTTCTCCCCACATTGAAGATATTTTTATTCAGTGCATATTTTTGCCAATTCTTATCGCAAAAGATTTTGGATTTTTTTTAACAACTAGATCAAGTGGTTAAAACTCAACATCATAAGGAGAGAAGATAGGGGGGTGGGGGGTTCGATTCCTGATCTCTTCAAATAGAATGTTCACACCTTTTGCCGCTTGAACTACTCATGGACCAAAAGATTTTGGATTGATCTATCTTTTTATTGCCTGTTCAATACCAATTACTTGGCAATGAGTTTCTGTAACTTATAAGTGACTTTGCCCAAAAAAAAAAAAAAAAAAAAGCCAATCACAATGCAGTATATACCATGGAAAAAACATTGCAGACCAGCCATTCTCAATCGTGGCCTAAGTGTTCATCACAATCACAGTTGCTCATTAACCAACAAAAATAACATATAATAAGATCACTTTAAAAACCATTTCATGCTTTTATTGTATTCTCTTTAAAAAAAATTACTTTTTATTTTGAATTTATTACAAATCTAAACTTTTAGTTTAAATTTATTTCATTTTTAAAATGAATTTGTAGTTTGCATCTATTTGACATATTCAATCACCAAATTAAGATTAGATTAATAGAAAAAAGAAGTGAAAAATATAATGAAGCAAATTGATAATTGAGAGGTGTTAGCTGAATAAATAGATAAGCCTTTGAGGTACAATGGCATAGGCACTTGTGAGTGTCCTGGGGAGTGCATTTCGAGTCCCATGTCCACTTCCTTCCCCATCAGTACAAGTATAAAGATGACAAGATCTGCATTTAATGATGTGGTACAATAGAGTTGTTTGCCTGCAGATGCAGAAAAGTTGTAGTGATCCATCCAGTTGTTAATTTTTTTTAAGTATTATATATATATATATTTTTTAATAGTATCATTTGTTAGTACTCTATAGAATCACAACTGTTAGTTGATCTAGGATGAAACCCTAGGACCTTTAAAATTTAAGTCTCTGGTTCAAACCGTGACAGCACCAAAGATTTATCGTTGACTAATCCCACGGGTGAAACTGATGCCCCACACCCCTAGATAGGATATATATAAATAGTAGAGGACATCTAATGAAGAGATGGCTCAACTACAAAATCTTAGCACATGCTTTTCAGCAAGCAACTAGAAGATTAAAATCCCTGCAAACCCATATGGGATCTAAGGGGTACCAATGATATTCAATTCAACTTTGCTGCATAACAAGATATTTTGCTGAAAGGTCCTGCATCAGTGGTACCACTTGTGAATTTTGAACCTTTTAAGTTGGACTTGTCTTCATGCTCTCTTTGGCAGATTCTTCTAGCTACTGTCTATAAGATTCCTCCATTGAGTGCCCATGATATGGCAAAAGAAGACTTTAACATATTTTATTTATTGAAACTTGACAACAACCTAAAAAATATCTCTCAAGAATATGGAACCATTCCTAGCATACAGATATTACTTTATAGTGAATCTTTCACTTCGAAGATGGATACTCATTCAGTGGTTTTGTTGTTTTCATGGTCTGATATCTGGTAAGGAGTCCATACAGACACAATCAGTCACAGTTCAAGCTATCACTAGCAGTCACTTTTAGCTACTACATTTGGCAGACTATATGTAATTTAAAGGGATGGAGAGAACTAATAGGAAAAAGAACACATTTCAAATTTAAGTTGCTTCAGGCTTCTGCTTCATAGAATGAAAAATTGAAAATTTCCTACAGGACAGTCAAAACACAAAATGTGCTGAAACATAGCCTACTTATACCCAGTTGAGCAAAAAGACTGAGTGGGAGACCAACTGGAAATGCCCGAAGCAGAAACATTTAGAACTGGGCAAAGCAAGATGCACAAACAATTATAAGACAGAGAATCACAATGCCACCAAATATCAAAATAGGAAACTTATGGTTCAACCTAACAACGGACATGCTAAATTTGTCTTGATACAACATCAAAGTCACTGTGTGGTTCAACTGCTGATACTGCCTGAGACAAAAACTGATGAAAGTGGCGCTGCAGAATCAAGAGTGAATAATTCGGTTAAGGTTTTGCTACTTGGTTGTCTGTATCTCCTCTGTGTTGTACTTATAGAAACGACCAAAATTATCATCTGATTTAGAGCAATTGCATATTCAGGATGAGCGAAGATGCTTGGATGAATGCTGAATCACACGGCCTACCATTACAAACTTTCAGCATGTATAGAAATAGTACAACAGATGATGCCTTTCTCATGAAACTTGATTAGCGCCATGAACTGCAACCTTTACAAAAATTCCACCAGATGGCCACAGCATAAAAGATCTAACCTCCTCCATCTAACTACAAGTTGAACAATATAAACACAAGGATGAAGGGACCAGAATGATATTACAGGTCTTGATGTTTATGCCACCTATTGTCAATCTGACAATCCTAAATTCAAGTGCTTCCAGGAGTATCATTTCCAGCAGTCTTGCGGTTCAGGTAACGAATAACAGCATCTTCAACCCTAAAGAATGCAAAAAAAAAAAAAAAAAACTGTCACTGTCAAGTACTGGTCTACTAATATTGTCTTCTTCCATTTTCACTTGAATCAAACCAAACTCCACTGACCAGGTTCGCTACAGTGAAAACTCATCTTCTAGGATATGGCTACTTTAGATATATACATAAATACATGGGCAATATAAACAAAAAATAAATAAACTATTTACACAATAGAAAAAGAAAGGAAAAAACTTACCATGAGTGATTATAAAAATCAGAACGGCGCTCAATTTCTGCATAACGACTTGCATCTCCAGAAATAAGCTTTAGATCTTTGCTCTGCGAAGCAATCAAAGTATTAATAAATTCCGAAGGAGATTGACAGAAGCTGAGAAAGAAAGCCCGCCTCCTTCGATGTTCATGTATCTTCTTTATAGAATCACATATTAATTGATCACAAGCCTCAATTTCTTTGTGCTTCTCAGTGCTTGCTAAAAATGCACCAAGGTCCTTTTGTAATGGAGAAGGAACATCAACCATAATATCATAACAAGTAGTTCCAGCAGGACAGTTCCCTGATAGTTTTATCCTATGCTCCAAGTGAATTGGCTGCGGATGAGTTAAATGCTGAGTTAACTTCTGTGAAACCATTGTAAATTTCACCTTCTCTTCTCCAAATAATTTCTTTAGTGGAGGATCACACATGAAGAAGGATGGATCATTCGGGATCTGCAACTTTTTGGACTTCACATAATGCCAAAACGCCACCAAAATTCGTGAACGTGTTTCTACCTCAATTCCAAGAATTTCAGACAAAGAAGGTGAAAGCTTGAATTTCTCTGGCACATAGTTCATTTCTAGTCTAATTCTTGCAGTAAATTCCTTGTCTCCTTTTCTCTTCACTTCAAAGCCCTCACTAAGTACAGGTGATCGAGTGCTCTCCCATAGAATCACATGATTATCCGGATAGAGGCCCTGATCCAAGTATATTGTAATTTTCTTAAAGTAAGTTGAGAACTCTGAATACGACTTTTGCTGCATGCCAGCCAGCATTGGATCTTTTCCATCTTCCAATAGCCTTCCAACAATCTTCAGTGACCAAGAAGGAGGCTCTGCATTATTCTTCTCTCCTTGCCCTTGATTTTCAAAAGTGTTGAAAATATAAACACGAAGTGTTCTTCTAATGCGGGAAGGATTTTTAAGAGATTCTTGAATATCTGATTTCTTTCTTGCCATAGCTGAATCTATTCTAGCTTCAAATTCAAGCATTTGAGTATAAAGTGCAGATTCTGGCAAAATTGCAGCTACTTTGTCAGGTATCTGCTTCTCAAGAAGCTTCTGCTTCTTCCTACGTGCAGCTGGGGTTAACTCCATAGTTTTAAATGGTAAAGCCATACTGGTATTGGATGATCCGCCTGAAGGCCTAGAAGGGGGTTTCTGGCTAGCCCTTTTGGCACTTGCAGCGCCAGCTGCGGACACAGTTGGCGATGATACACCAGCATTACTAGAATTAGGGTTTTGGAGCTGCGAAAGGGAATGGTTAGTAGACTGTACCTGAGAATGAAAGTGAGCATGAGTTGCCGGTGCATACTGCGAATGACCTAACACTTGAGCATGAGGTTCAGACAGCTGAAAGTGACCTGGATAGGTAGGTCCACCTTGTGTCTGAGATTGTGACTGCGAAAGAAGATGGGTTGGTTGGTTGTTCACAGGCGTAGACTGTGTTCCCAAGCCAGAATTGGGGAATGCAGAAGGTGCCCCTAAGCTTCTTGCAGGATTATTATTATTCATTTGATACCAGTATCTCACAAACTGTAAAACCTCAAAAAACCACTATTAAAGCTAAAAACAGATTCTGGGTATTGATAAAAAAACAATCTTTTTCAACATTTAGACCTCTCAATCAACCTAAACAACAAAAACAGAAATAGCTCAATTGGGAACAGAGCTGTATAACCCTAGTCTGTGAATAAAACCCTAATTCTGACTAATATAACTAACATCTACCGACTACAATTACATTAAAAAAGAAAAAAAAGTTCCAATAACCTTGGATTTTCAAACAATAGTTAGCTATATCACTAATCCGACCAAAAAAAAAAAAAAGGAATGCTGAATCTAACAAGTTGAAATCTAAACATGTATATCTACATTATCTAAATAACAAGAAGAAAAAACAGAACACAAGATTTCTTACAATAATAACAGTTTCGTCGCAGGTTATTAACAAGCCAAAGCTTTTTGCATTAACCTCTGTTTCAAAAAAAAAAAATTGTCTTTAGAGATCAGCTGTTTCAGGATTTAACTCTGGTTTTTCGGGTTTTCCGTTCTTAACTCCGGTATTTGTTTTCTCTAACCGGAATGACGTAAATATCCTTACTTAAATTACTTTTTTTCCAAAGAGTCTTACCACGTGGCATCAGTCTACCCTTAGGATGGCCCACAGAAACAGAGCCAAAAATATGATCATTATTGGGCCGAACATTGAAAGACCAAAACCCTAAACAAGCAGCAACAGTTATTATTAGGGTTTTGTAGCATATAACATTTAGACAATTTCCCCTGTTTTTTTTTTTTTTTTTTGAATTCGAAGTTTTGTAGCAGAATTAGAGGCAGAGAGACATCGGAGTGATGGTGGGTAGTTTGAATGATGGGTGATTAGAATATAAAAGTGAAAAAGTTTCGATTTTTACTTTTTGGTTTTTACTGATTTCTGATTTGTTATGGTGGTATTCGTTTGATTGATTTTTCAGGTGAAGTATTCGAGAGAACCTGACAACCCCACCAAATGTGAGTGTGTATATGAATGTTTCTCTCTTTTTAAGTTGGTAATCGAAAATGTATGTTGTTTAGTGCTTGATGGAATTGAAGAATAATGCCTCCTCATTTTGATGTTATTGTCTATATTTCAGCTTGCAAGGCTCGGGGCTGTGATCTCCGAGTTCACTTCAAGGTAAAGTTCTGTTCTTTTTGGATGAGGTTAATTTTTTATTTGATATGATTGAAATTGTTGTACAAATGCATCCTGTACCGCACTGTTGAAATTTTCATTGATGTTTTGTGTCTCACTTCATTTTTGCTATATCAGAATACAAGAGAGACTGCTTTTGCAATTCGGAAGTTGCATCTTGCAAAGGCTAAAAGGTACCTGGAGGATGTTATGGCACACAAGCAAGCTATCCCATTCCGACGTTTCTGTGGTGGCGTTGGGCGAACTGCACAGGCTAAGAATCGCCATTCAAATGGACAAGGGAGGTGGCCTATGAAATCTGCAAAGTTTATCCTTGATTTGCTCAAGAACGCGGAAAGTAATGCTGAGGTAGCTCTTCTGTCTATCTTGTCCCATGAATATCGTTAATGCTGCTCATCATTGCTTACTGTCCTCAAAGTTTTTCTAACAAGAGCTTATGCTTTGTCTACTTATTATTTCATAGGTGAAAGGTTTGGATGTTGATTCACTCTACATATCTCACATCCAAGTCAACCAAGCCCAAAAACAACGTCGACGCACTTACAGGGCCCATGGAAGGATTAATCGTGAGTGCATTTTCTTAATGATTATGTTTTACAACTTCCCCAGCCTTGCCTCCCCTTCCTTTGTTCTTTTCCTGAACAACATTTCCACTTAGGCATGCACACTAAACAGTAACCAATATTCTTCTTTGACAGCTTACATGTCCTCCCCATGCCACATCGAGTTGATTTTGTCAGAAAAAGAAGAAGCTGTTAAGAAAGAGGTAATGTTGTAAACTAACCATATCTCATCCGAAACTTAGTTTAAAAGTTTGATAACAATTTGGTTGATGCCATGGCTGGTAACAGGTTTTCTTTGGGTTCTTCAGATTTCAAATACTTCAATAGTAGAAAAAATTTTTCGCTAACTTTATATTGCTTTGAACACGAGGATTTCAAATTGGGAGATTTGATCATGTATACCCTTTGTGATTGATTAGGCCTACAAATATATTAGGTTTATTGATATGGATACAGATCTTATTTGCATGTGAATTTGAAGTACATTATAACGGGTACATTCATAAGCTGTATGTGCAAGCTTTTGTCAAATAATTTTAAACCAAAATAATGTCCAATTACCTCATCTGAAGTTCATATATTCGTACTTGGTTATTGCAACTACTTTTACCAACAATTGACTTGAGGCTTGCATTACTTTGTGGCTTCCCAATCCTAGATCCTATTTTTTCCTTTTAACTAGAAGCTCATATATCTACAAATGTCTTTTTTCTTACCCAAATTCAATTTCCATTCATAAATTAGCATACTTATATCACTACTCGTGGACCTCTAGGTTTTTAATTCTGGATTGAGGAATTACTATCATTTACACAGGCCAAGTTCTGGCAATTCCTTCTATTGTTTGTGTGTTTATCTTATTAGAGATTATGTTGTTTTTGCAGCCTGAAACTCATCTGGCAACTAGGAAGCCAAAGGCTCAGGCTCAAGCTCTACGCAGTGGGGCTTCATCCTGAAGGCTGGTCCTGCACATTGGCAGTGCGAACATTTCAATTTTTCTTTTCCAGTGAAGCAGTAATATTTTGAGTTTGTTTCTTGAGATGTTTGTTATAGAGCTTATACTTTTTTACATTGTTACTGTAAAAACTGGATCATGAAAGCTTGCAATTGAATTTTGATTTTTGGAGGCTGAAATGTTCTAAGCAGCTGTTAGCAGTTAGTATACTTTTGATGGATGTAATGGTTTGTTGTATAACCAGTATCCAATTTGCTCAAAGCCGTTAATTCAATGTGCTTCCGGACCTTCGGGATTCTGTGCAGAAGGTCATTGATGGTGGGAATATTGCACATACATTGGATTCTTGGTCCTAACTGAAATTTGTCTAATTTGTTCAAAGCTGTTAATCCAATGTGCATCCAGACCTTCTGGACTCTGCAGAAGGTCATGGAAGCGGGTGGACATATTGCACATGGATTGGGTTCTTGGCCCTAACTGAAATTGCTCACAATCTCCAAATCAGATTTCAAATAAGAATAGGATTTCAAGTTGAATTCTTCAATCGGGTTTTTGATTCTATTTCAAAACCTCAAATGGGGAACAGATTGGGAATGCCAAAAAAAACACATGCACATGAAACGTCCTGAGTGCACATTTTTACCACCGAGCCACTCCACCCGTGCTTAGGCACGGAAAACATATGAAAGCGACCAATACGCAACAGAAATTTTTATGTTAAAATAATTTGTCGATGTTACTCTTCTCATGCAATTACATGGTAAAGTCGGACACAATTCTGGACGGTGTATTGGATGTCAATCCGATTATTACAGTTAAGCACTTTTGTGCACTTGAATCAGCTTCAAATTATGAATTCCGATTGTATATTTGTTTCGACTATCATAAAATGTCTTGAAGCTCGCTTTATGCACTCCGAAAAGCATCTTCATGGTTGTACAGCTTCTAGAAGTTTCTCATACACTTGTCTAGCTGATAAATCTTCCACCTAACAGACCAAACTGTTAAAGACAACTATGGCACACTTAAAAAGAGTCCCAGATGAAGAAATAATTTTCCGAAAATTTTCAACTTACTCAAAAGAGGAAAAAACTCAGATAAGACTGCACAAATAATGCCAAATAATCAACTTTACTAGAGAAACACTCGACTCAATCCAATCTGGCCATCAAGGTCATCATGGACAATCGGATCAGGTTTAGACCAAAATTCATTCTTAAAGTTTTAAATGCAGTTCAATTACATATGAACAAAAAAGGCATATCCACCCACCTTATCTTCACAAATCAAGGCAAGACAAACACAAACTGATTCTCTTTTTGGGGTTAGCCATCTAACCCAGTGTGGAAATATTGATTTTGAGAAAATTCATAAGAAATCACGATATCACCTTGAACAACATGAAGGAGAAACAAAGATGAGAGGAGACAGCAAGACGGAAGTAGCAGAATCAAAGATTAATCATGTGAATTGGAAACTTAGGTGTAAACACATAAATTTCCCATACACCTCAACGAGTTTATCTAACTACAGGCACAAGGTCAAAGCACCTAACAGATTTAAAACGCTACTTTCATCTTACAGAGACAATCACGAAACTATACCTAAAAACAATGCAAAAATCACCACCTACAAGTTCTTAATAACTTCTTAAACAAATGGGTTTAGAGAATAAAAACATGAAAAAATTCTTCTATGAACTTACAACGAGGAGTTTAGATTTGTTGTTCCATCCCCTCTGAAGAGTCATCTGGCTCAATCTCAACCCCAACACCTGCATGAAATGTACAGTTAGCTTGACCCTCAAAAATAGATTATTAAGACTGCAGGCTCATGAAGTCAGTCTAGTAACTTCATAATTAACACAAATGCTAATATTTAACAAAAACCATACTTTTCCCATGAATTCCAAAAGTTCGTTGTTGGCTTCCCCACGAGCTGCAGGTGCAGCTACAGTAACTCGAACATCATCAGCATTCACTCCTGGTGAGGGCATAAACTTTGTTTAAAGGACTGTAAGTGCAAAATGAGACTGTTTTTCTCATGTCCCTAGTTCTTCATTTCATGCAATTATGGACAGAACACGTAGATGCTCATGCATATTTGCACATACATTTTTATGTTTGCATTTTATAAATGCATGCATGCACAAAAGCACTAGAAAGCTTTTCAAAAATTGCAATGTAATATGTCTCTCCTAAGGGGAAAAAAATTTTCGCCATATCATGGTCATACAGTTAAAAGGACAATGGTGGCAGATCAAGGGAGGAAGGGTGTTACAAGAGTGCAGGATAAATACAGAGAAGGTCTCATGCTTCATAAGTTAAAAGAAAATAAAAAATGCATCCCTATCTTAATATATGCCTGGTTACATTTTAATCACTTCAGTAGGCTAATGCATGATGACAGATTTGCTGTTATGGAAGACTCCTATATAGATCTTATTGTCGCCACTGACCTCTCTTACATAAGTGACCATAATCCCTTCAAAGGAAGAGGAAAAGAGAATAGGAGCCATGCCTCCAAATGCATCATCTTACATCCCAAACAGTAACACATATTTATGGCCACTCCCACTCATGTGGCCTCATCAGCACTCTCAGAAAAATAAAATAAAATAAAATCTAATAACTGAGCTTTTTCTTCAATTTTCTAGTTAGTCTCCCCTGCATCTCCATTATACACAGGTGCTTCTGTGCAGAAACCAGTTTAAAATCCAATCCAATTCAATATAGAGGACATTGAATTAGAAAAAACAGATACAGAAGCCAACAAACATGTCAGCAACAAAATGGTATGGTACCTATTTAATTTTGTGATGTGACTAATTCCAGAAATGAAGGTCTAGTTCCTTTAACTGCGGCCCAAAAAGATATGCAGCAGCCCAATTAGTAAGGAAAGAATGCACATGGAATTATTAATTAGATCATCATATTACTTGTTATTGCTGAACGCTGTGCACGGTCTTCCACTTCAATAGCCACCTGAACAAGTCCCCCATCTAACTGTGATATACAAGGCGGCACAGGAGCATCCTACAGCATATTTCAAAAATTTATATTAGAAAATACATGGCATGAAATATCTTTCCAAATTTTTTGTTATTGCTTCTGAAAATAATGGATAATGAATGAGATTAAACCTTTATAGATTAAAAGAAAAATTATACCTGAGGATTTGTTTCAGCAGCTACTGTGCTGAGTGCACCATCAACAACATATATAAAAGAAGTAAATTCCAGAAGTTCTTCAGCACGATAGCAAACAAACAGGCCACAACCCATACAGTTCATACGAAATTGCTTCTCTAATTTCCCTTCACCCCTGAAAAAAGAACGATTCAGGATAGTAAATAAGTGCTCAAGGCAATTTGATCCATTCACAACTAGCGTATAGTCAAATCCAAGAAAATGATTCTTATGAAAAATTGATGTCAAGAGAAGTGAAACTTAGGAGGTATATACATTGCATATGCCATCAAATCAAACTACAGATAAATACCGTTTCAGGAGAATTTTTCCACCCTCATTAATGTTCAAACGTGCAAGATGCTTCCTCTTGTCCAGTACATATGCATTGTCAGTCTTCCTTTTGGGCATCTTCTGCAATTGTGTATCTTATAGTAAACATATTTCAGTTTCAACAACGTCGCAGCTATTGCACAACTTTCTAGTCTCTTATGTACAGACTGAAGAAAGCAAATAAAAAAAATGACCTCATGCGCACTTAATTTTACCAATTTTCATAAGATATCAACTAAATACAGCTTTAATTTAGTAAAATCATGTTGAAATTGACTCCATTAAAGTGGTAACCTCAGAAGAAAATCGTTAATCTGTTGAAATTGACACGATAGCCCAACAGGAATCGAATCGAACTGAAGTAAATGTAGAATATTATCAGAATCCAGGATTTGTAACATGTAGAAGAGGGAGAGTGAGAGAACCTGTAATTAGGACATGAGAGCTACAGTGTTTGCAGTAATAGACGAATAGATCGGAGTCTGGTCCATCTGGAGCTGCGTCCTCGCTTGAGTACGTATGCGTCGTTCTCTTCGGCATCTCTTTCTCTCGCTGTACTGCTCGCCTCGTCTCTGCTAAACTCACTAGCGAATAGCGACGACAATAAAACGTTGTATAGCGGATAGCGACGACAATAAATGTTGTTGGTAAATCCTCTGAACGCTGTCGTTTATTATACAAGTGAGAAAAACTGCCAAACGACTGGTAATCGGCAAAACGACTCCTCTAGCGGCAGGATAATTGTCTTTTGTGAAAAAAAAAATGCTGTGGATTTACGAATTTGTGATTGTAGTATACATATATATAATCGAAATTTGTTTTATTGGACATGTAGTGATTAACATTAATTAAATCTTGCATTCCACATTGGTGCAAGGGATGATATCTGTAGACACCCTCTGTTTGGGCCCGTAATGAAAGTCCAGTGATGAGAAAGTTCGTATATCAAATGCAAGAAGTGTCCAAAATCTTCTTAGAATAGATCCGACAGCTTGATTTTGACCCGAATCTTTCAAATAGGCCCAAGATACCTAGCCCAACCTTCAAGGCCCACAACCCATGCCTTTTAGCTCGAAAGCCCACCAGGCCTGAGTGAAGAGGCGATCGCCTCAACGATGAGGCGCCGCCTCATCACACCTGTCCTCTGCAGCAATAAATGCTATTTGTTGCTGCATTTAACTCAAATCTACCACACTTCTCCAGTTGCATTTTTTGAACGAAAACAGAGACTTTTAAGGCTAAAATTAGCTGCAAAAGAGGGAGCAATGATGAGAAATACTAGGTGGAGAGTGAACCTAGGTTTGTGTGAGAAATTGGAGAGAGAAAATGAAGGAGGCTTAAGTAGAGACTTAGCCTGATATTTTGGGAGGTCTTAGTCATTGAAAAAAAAAAACACAAAGAGAAAAGAGAAGAAAGACGTTCTTAAGAAAAGAGAAAGAGAAAAATAGAGAAAAGAAGTAAGGGAGTTGATCTTTAAGCTTAAGAATCCATTTCTTTGAAGGAAAAAGAGTCTTCCTTGCATTCAATCATCAAACAAACTCTGAGGGCTGAGTTAGGAGCTCCAGACATTCTTCAATCAGTAAGAATCCTCACTTTTAAGTCTTTAAGTTTCATTTTCATATAAAAAGCATAAATTATTAGATTTTTGGTTTATTTTGAGTATCTTGTTATTCATTTGATGTTATATGAGAGTATGATTGTTTGAACATGTGAATCTTTAAGTTTTGAGTCCCTGGTTTGTGCTTATTTGCATGCATATTTAATTTACTTGAGATTTAAGAGAAGATGAGATTCAGTGCTGATGAACTCTGTTGAAGAGACGACGCCTCTTCATAGAGGCGCCACCTCTTCACGTAGAGGCGATCGCCTCTCGCCCAAAATCATGCATGATTCTGTTCCACTTTGGTATATATTCAATATATTTTCTGTATCTAATACACGTACTATGTCTAGTATTTAATCTTTCATGTATTTGTCACATGTTTAACTTGTTTAAATGATGATTTGTCTAAGTGGTTGATCCATGTTTATGTGAATATTTATGTCTTTTATGCAAACATGATGTGAATCATTATGTATATATATATTGTTTATATTGGGATTTGAACTAATAGTATTTATTGTAGGTTCTTTTAGTGATCTATTAATCACTATTTAATTAGTGAGTTAATTAGTTTTTAAGAGGTTTTATTTGAGCAATTATTGTAATAATTGTACAAAGAATTGTAATCCTTAATCCCTTTTCCCATTTGTATTGAATGAATGATTGTAATATTCTTTCATTTATTTGTTCAAGTTGTCAAGGTAATAAGAGAATAAATGAGACTAATGTGTAAAGTCGAATAAATTGTAAAATTGAAAGCATGCGTGACTAACATTAAATAAGGAAATCATTTGATAATTAAAGGTAATAAAATATAAAACACAAACGGAGGCCGACCGCAAGGTCGGGTGGGCATTCGAAGCCCATACCCAGTTTCCGAATCCGATCTCTGAAGATGGCTTCATGGTACCTCCGTGGAATCTAGTTGCTGTAAGTGTGTCCCGATTTTCATCCGGGTGGCGACTTCATCTCCGATAATAGGCCTTCAAGCCCATATTTCTCTGATAATAGGCCTTCAAGCCCATATTTGTATTTCCTAGCAGGCCTTGAGCTTGTACAGTGCCATGGTCGCCAACACTTGGACGCACGCTAAACCCCGTCGCCTACAATATCAAATCCGAGACACATCTACTGGAAATTAGAAAACTTAACTGAATCAGAATTCTTAAGCATTATATACATTATTTGTGCATGCAGCACGGTATAGGCTTAAGCATCACATACACTAATTTATGCATAGAACTAGGCATGCTTAGTTTCGGGCAAGCAATGTTCCTGCCGCAAGTTAAATTTACCAAAAGTAAAGCTCAGGGTTTTATTTATGACCTCTTGAAAAAAGAGAATTGGGATCAGAAAAGTCTATTTCAACCTTTCTGTCTCTCTTCATTATGGAATTTTATGCTCGATGGGATTTGCCACTTCAAATCTGAGCCAACTGGCCCAACCATTCCATCAATATCATCAAATAACAATTTAAAGAAGGATGATTTTGCCTGGCGACCTGAATTGTATAAAAAGATTTTGCAAGGCACATATCACATGAATTCAAGGCTCAATTAATTCCAAAATGGCTGGAAAAGTCTGTAAAAGCACAAAGATACTACAATTAACATCCATTCAACCAGGAATAAAATCAACAAAAAACCAACACAACCAAGTTTGTTTTGCAACAAAATGGTTTGGCTAATAAATAACTTCAACATTTAGATTCGCATCAACAGAAACATCTCCTGCAACTTGTCCCAGTGATGAGGATCCTCAAGTTCTGCAACAAAGCATAGACCAGTACGTTTCAGACATGCATGACATATGTGCCATGTGATAATAGCTTTCAACCTAATATAATGCATCAACAAATACAAAAGTTGGTCTACTTACATATCTTATTGAAGGCTACGATATCACAGCTCTGGACATACTCATTAATTGGTTCAACTGTCAGATGTTCCTCAATAAGAGTATCCACGGATACCAAGTCATCCACAATGGTCATCATAATTTGCAATTTCTTGATACCATATCCAACCGCCACAAGCTTGGCTGCAAAAAACAATGCTCATATTATGAATAGAACTACAAAAGAAAGTAACCATTTTTCTTATATAATATTCTGATATGACCGTGGAAAATATTTCTAAAAGAAAGTATTGAGTATATAGGTGCTTTAGTTTTATTTTCTTCTATTTTTTGAACTGGTGCTTTGAGCTCAGAAACCTGAACAATGCAAAAGTTATTGCTTAAAAGAAATATATTATGAATGCGCCCCAATAAACAATAAGAAAACATTTTATCAAATTTTCCTCTTCCTTCTTTCTCCTGATTGCAAAGAAGGCTAAATCACTTAAAAAAGTAAAGGCTAGTAAAACAAAGGAGCTTTTTTAAGATTTCCAACTGCATTAGCAACTATAACCTAAGTAACAAACTTACATGCTCCCCAAAGCAAACCTTCCATGTGAACACCTCGGACTGCTTCCTCAAGCTTTGCCATGTCAGTTTCATCATCCCATGGTTTGACATCCAACAAGACAGATGACTTTCCAGCTGAGACAATCACAAGAAGACATTCTGTTAGCATGATCCAGGTACCATTCTCAAAGCAACACAAAAGGAAACATGCCAACATTATTACCATATAGATGACATAACATTCACAACGGTCCAAGTAAACCCTTTTTTGACGCCTTGTGAGACAAAAAGAAAAGGCTTAGCCTGCTACAAAATCAACAGAAGAAGAGACACTTACACTCTTTCTTCTTGCCAGATGCCTTGACAGCAGCTGCACGTGCTTCTGCAGCCTTCTTTTCCTCTTCAGTTTCTTCACCAAACAGATCCACATCATCATCATCATCGTCATCCTCGGCAGCAGCAGCCTGGAATCAGGTGTTATATGTCACACAACAGATAAAACAAAAAGTTTCAGAACAACAGAACACAAAGGCAAACCTAGACACATGATTACAATTTTCATTCTATCATAACTTGCTAAAAGCACAATAACAACATATTTTTCGAAGCAGATACAATCTATTTCTAGGACAAATTTTCTGTAAGATAAAATACTAAGAACCTCAAGAGTACAGATTAACAAGCAAAATAGAAGAAAGAAAACATCACTTGCCTTGGAATCACCAGCTGGAGGAGTTGCAACTGCCTCTTCTGTGATGGGAGCAAATCCCTTCACGGTTACTCCTGACCCTTCAGCATATACCCCACTGTGATAAAAACAACATTACATCAAACCACAAATGTGATCAGATGCCATAAATGCATGTTCTTATATTAACAAATAAAAATTTACAACATTGAAAAAAATTAAAGATAAAATGCATGTTATGAGAACTTACGAAATCCTTAGGAGTGCAGAAATGTGGAGATACCACCGGTGCACATTCACATATTCAGATGACGGAGGGGTATTAAGAGCTGCATACACTGTAAGATCATCTTTGGAAGCTTGGTACCTGAAAATAGGTCAAATCAAATTCTAAAATTTGCATTTTTTATTCAATCGCACTCCCTTTACAGCCAATTTATATAGAAAGAAACGCACAGCTAAGAAAATAACATCAGGCAAACATACCCAGTGATATAACTACGAGTAAGGAGGTAGTCATCGAGTTTCTTGAGTCCAGCAGCTGATCCGAGATCATAGAATGTGACTGCCATTGCTAATTCGCTTTATGTGTCTTGTTTCTAAAATCAAGAACCAAAGTAAACAAATAAAGAAACTTCTAAAAACTAGAATCACGTTAGAATTACTTGCAATCACTTCGGCTAATTCAGCAGCAAAAACAAGAATAAACACACTCGACAAATCTTAAAATTCGAACATGATAGATTGTGCTTAGAACACAAAAACAATAAAAAATAGCAACAAATCTGAATAAATTGGATTTCTGTAAGCAAGCATGCGCTTCATGCGTTAGAGGACAGGGTGATCCATGGTCTTACCGGCGACTGAAGAAAGCAAAGTGGCAGCAGCTCAAGTGAAGTCTAGGGTTTTGTAAATTATGCTGAGGGTATATCTATTTATAATAGGGATGTTTCTTTTCTGAAATTTTACGAATAAGGCCTTAGATTTAGCATTTAAACACTTTCAATCCTTTTATTTTAAACAATAACACTTTCAATCCCTAGTTTTTGTTGGCAAACTCAACTCAACACTTCATTCATTGCGTTACATGGCATGGTTTCTTGGTTTATAAGCCTTCATGTGGTCTTTTATAAATTTTATATGTACAAAATATTTTATGTTGCTACTATTTCATCAAACTTTTTGAGTTTAAAAAAAATACATTGCATTTAAGTTCACAGCATTTTCACTACTATATAGTTGTAATTTTTTTTTATATATATTTTAATACTTAGATCATTATATTATAGATACTTTTCTTTTCAAATCTATTTTTTGATAAATATTTTATAAAAATAAGATTTAGAATATTGTTTGAGAATGGTTCTTTGATTTATTCTAGCATATATTCTTTTTAATTCCTCTAATAAGCCTAATTGCAAATTAAATAATCATTTAAACAAATTACACCACATTGTATACCAATTGTAAGTTGAGATAATTTCTATATTAAAATGATAAATATATCATTTTCTTTAAAAAATATTACTAGGGGATATAAAATTAATACAAGATGTGAATTTAAAAGATAGGTAACAATATAGTACAATATTTTTTTACGATAATTTATTATTATTTACCATTGTAGAAAAAAATAAGTTGAAGTCTTTTTTTAATTAAATGATTGTGTTTTATACACTTTTTTGAATCTAATTATGTCTTATAAATTTAAATAATATCTTCGGAAAATTTTTTAAAATAATTGTGTCTTATAAATTCAAAAATCATTATTTCCATAAACTTTTATTTCATGAAAAATGAAACTATAATGTTCCTCATCTACGCCACCATACGTAATGATGACAATACGTGGAAAATATACAGGTGGGCCATACTGCTGCTTTAATTTTTCTATCTTTTATATTATTATTATTAATTTTTGCCGCATGATTAGAATCAGATGGTCAATACAGTACTTAGTAAAAAACAAAACCAAAAATAAAAGAAGCTCTCACTTAAAGCTCTCAAGCAATCAGCGCCGCTAAATTGACTTGCATACCCTCCTGATATGATAAGCTTAGCCGTGAAGCAGGCAGGATGAGGCGGTCTCCGTTTTCACACGAGCTGATTATTAACAGTCCACGTCACACGTGCACTTAGTGATGACAGATCTTTCTAAAGACTTTTAACGATAAGCTGGAGTTAGTTACATTCCATGCAAAAAAAATGACATAATTAATCTCTTCTTTATACATAAAATTGGTATAATATGGCATTTTACGTATGGGCGGCATGCTTTTTGAATTTGAATCATTTGATTTGGTGTTGAAATGATAAAAGAGGTCATACAACATTGCAAGTAGGGTACAAAAGGTGCTTAATTCATCTACGTACTTTGAATTTTCATTTATTTTAACTTAAATGTTTCTTTTGTTCAAATCAATTTCATAATTATGAAATTTATTTGTAAATCTAAATAAATATGTTTGATAAATGAAAATTTTATAAAATTTATTTTGAATTTTCTCTTTTTAATTTTGCGGAATTATTGAAACTAAATCAATTTTTATTAATGAAGTATGTTCTGTTTAAATGAATTTGAAAATAATTTTTATTTGAAAATAAAATAAATTTTTTAATATAATTGAACCAAACATAAAAAGATTAATAATCCGTTCATAATATAAATTTAAATAAATTATGAGATTTTACTATTACGATGGTCTGAAAATTCATAATTATTTCATATGAATCTTTGTCATTTGACTACTTAATTAATTACTTGTAATGTCATTAATAAATAAAATTTTATATAAATATATATTTAAAAGCAATAATTTATGATTTTTTTTGTTGTCTAAATTAGATGGTCAAGTCATATTTCATAAATAATTATATTTTGTTTCATTATACATTGTTTAATTTTTTTAATTTTAATATGTGTACTTATTTATGATATTATTTTGAATTATTCTTAAATCATTCATCATCCAATTATATGTCATACAAAAGAAACAATTCCTAACCCACCACTTTAACCCGTGGCGCAACCTAGAAAGAACCAGATAACTGAGCTAAATTGTACCGCCAACCATAAGCGAAGTCGCTATCTTACGCAGGTAAGAGCACGCCGTTTTAACCCATATAAGCCACACACGAAGAGGCATCGATTATTCATGCACCAACCACACCATTTCACAGAAAAGGAAAAATTAAAAAAAAAAAAAAACAACAACTAAGAACATTAGTGTAGTAAATTATAAATATTAAGAAAAATAAAACCAATAATATTAAAAATTATTTATATGTATCTATTAGCTGAAGAAAGTATTGAAGAATTAGAGAGGAACATAAGAGACAGGTAGAGGGAAACCAAAAAAGAAAAAAAGAAAAAGAAAAAAAGAAACCAGAGTCATGGTTTCAACGAGGAGAAGTGGATCTCTCGCTGCAAACAATAATATCAAGAGATCTTCCTCGTCGGAGGACAAGCCTCCGTCGCCGAAGCGTCAGAAGGTGGGAAAAACAGAAATGAAAAGAAAATGATTTTTTTTTTTACTAGAGTTGTTTCTGAATGTTTAGTTTTTGATTTTTTTTTCATGTGAATTTGTTGTGATTTGTTCAAATTCAAGGGCGAGAATGGTGGAACTGCGGAGAAACCTATGCCGACGGCGGAGAATTCAAAGGAATTGTGTCCACCTGCGGTGTCGGATCCCGCTGAATGTGGAGCTAGTGATGCTCCGATTGCCGTAGACGGTGGTGGAGAGGCTGTGACTTCAGCTAAAGATGAGGCTACTCCGGCAGTTGCTGTTGTCACACCGATCGCTGAAGGTAGTTAATTTTTCTAAAAGTCTTTAACAGTTGAATTATTCATAAATTCATAGCTTACTTTCTTTTATAATTTTTTTTTTTTGATGGATGTGTTGTCATTTGAAGGTGCTACACCGATTGTACTGGATAAACCAAGGAGTTCGTTTTCACCTTGGTATCATAAGCAAAATATACCTTTTGAAACATCAGTGCCTTGGTGTAAGCTTCTCTCACAGTCTGCACAGGTACTTACTTACTTACTTACCAGTAGTTAGTTTATTATATTGGTTTGATTGATAAATTGAACTATTTTTAGCTGAAGTGAGTGAGTGAGTGAGTGAGTGTGTGTGTGTGTGTTCCTGTCTATCTCAAGAAAGAGGATTTTATGTATTTATTTTTAATGTTTCATCAGTCATTTCTTTTTAATTTTTCCATATTTCTTCATCGTTGATATACAGAACCCGAATGTAGTTATTTGCACATCGAGCTTCGCAATTGGTTCAAGTAGACAATGTAATTTCCCATTGAAGGATCCTAGTGTTAGTGGAATTCTGTGCAGGATTAAACATGTACAGGTATTAAACCTTCTGCTCTCATGGTCATGTTTTAGAGGAAGATAAGTGTATGAGAAATAAATGGTTAAATTGCATTTATTTCAGGTATTAAGGTCTATATAGTTAGGAATTATAAGAATTCTCTCTCCCCTCATGTGTACTTAGGGTGTAGTTGTTTTATTTTTATTAGTTCTTCTGGAGGTGAACTCCTTAATATGTACATGCAGTTTGAGTACTCACTATTTGTGGACATGATCAGCGCGAGGGAGGTGCTGTAGCTGTACTAGAAAGTACTGGAAGCAAGGGATCTGTGCAAGTAAATGGAGAAGTAATCAGGAAGAGCACTGTTGATCTTCATTCTGGAGATGAGGTCGCTTTTGGTTTGACAGGGAACAATGCCTATGTATCCTTTCTTATAGCTGGAGGATTGTTTGATCATCTGTTTTTATCTTGTTGATGGATTCTTGAATTGCCATTATGTTCTTCAACCTTTTCAATCTTTTGCACTTGCAGTTGCCCATGAGATCCAATGTTTCTCACTGTCTTTTTCCTTAATCATTGTCAAATAAGATTTTTCAGCAACTCATGACTGAGGTTGCAGTTAAGGGTGCGGAGGTTCAGAGTAATATGGGTAAACTCTTGCAGCTTGAAAGGAGGTCAGGAGATGCTTCAGCTGTTGCTGGGGCATCAATTTTGGCGTCACTTTCAAACCTGAGGCAAGATATATCATCACGTTATAAATCTCCAGGTCAGAACACCAGTAAAATCCACCAAGGAGCTGAGGGACCTGCACATTCTGTTGTTCGTGATGGCACAGAAGTTGAGCTTGATGGCTTGGAGATCAGTTCAAGTCCAAATACAGATAGTGATAAAGCTGCAGATACTGGAGCAGTTGGCAAGAACCTTCCTCACGATTGCAACCAGGACTCTGGCATCGAGGCAGGCATTGTAAAACTCTCTGGCGTGAATGATTTGATAAGGCCTTTGTTCGGGATGTTAGCTCGATCATCTAGTTGTAAACAAAAATTGAGCAAAAGTATCTTTAAACAGGTACTGGAAGAAAGGAACGAGTGGCTAAGGGATTCACAGCTGGCATCAACCTCGGGTATGTCATTGCGTTGTGCAGTATTCAAAGAAGATATTCGTGCTGGAATTCTTGATGGCAAAAACATTGAAGTTTCATTTGACAATTTCCCATACTATTTAAGGTATGATTTTGGTCTGAACATGTTTAATTTTCATTTTCTTAGTACTGAGGAGTGTTCCAGATGAGAATTTACCTGATTATTTTATTTGCTAGATTTTCTAGTTATGATTTTACGTGATGGATTCTTTGTATCTTTGACAGTTGGAATTTATGTTGGCATAGGCAAAGAATTAACTTACAAGTTTTTCTACTAGCTATTGGAGAAAATTATGTTGTAGGATCAATGGTTTTCTCTTGTAGACAGAAAATGCAAGTCTAGAGTCTTCTTGCATGTGATTTCATTGTTGCAAGAACTGCACTTAGGCTGATGTTTGAAAGTTTCCCTCTTTTCTTACCCCTTTTTGGTCAGAGTCTAAATGGGTTATTAATATGAACCCACAAGGGGCAATGGATGAATGGAATGAGTAAGGCTCATTTA
>CATIWK010023069.1:0-17551 GCA_949634005.1 Mallotus japonicus | reverse complement strand
ACTTTTACTTTAATAAATAATAATAATAATAATAATAATAATAATAATAATGGTAGAAAAATTCTAACCACATAATTAAATCACATGTGGTAACCCATATATATATATATATACACTAAACAATACCAATATGTATGTATATATATATATATAATAAAAATTAATAAAATTTAATAAGGTTAATAATATAAGAAATATCAATATTTAAATACCAATTATTTAAATTAAATAACTAAATAATAACATTCAAATTTAATAGACTTTATTAATACTGCAAATCTCATATTTAAATATTAAAATTTAAAATAAAATTCGGGTCATCACATCCCTAATGTGAAAATCAAGAGTGTAAACAACATGACTTACAACATAAAATAAAAGGAAAATAAAAATAAATGGAGAGAAAACTAATACTCCCCTAGTCATGATGAGGTGAGGTGGAAGGGGTTTAAGCTGGGGGATCCATGGTCACAACATTCATCTCCTAGAAGACCATTCAACCTAAAATATAACACATAAGAGAATCAAGAAATGTAAATTTATGAAAATAATATGAAAAATGAAAAGAACTAAAATGAAAACAAGAAAAAGACTCTAAAATAAAAGGGTTGCTAATTTAAGGTCATTAGCTTGACCGAACTCCCTTTTAAGATCATGCATGGTTGTTGAAGGAAAGAACTTCCTTCTCTTTAGGCACCAAATCTCCATTGTATGTCTTACACTTTTGCCCATTAAACTTGAAGCTTTGCCCTTGTGCATTTAGCAACTCAAGCTCGCCATGAGGCCAAACTTATTTTACCTTGAAAGGGCCATTCCATCTTATTTTCAACTTATCCGGAAGTAGCTTTAGCCTTGTGTTGATCAACAAAACAACGTCTCCAACTTGAAGTGTGTTTTTATGGATGTGATCATTATGCCATCTTTCTGTTTTCTTCTTAACAACTTAGCATTCTCATGAGCTTGCAAACTAATCTCATCGAGATCAATCCTTTTTCTTGACATCATATGACTTGAAACTAATTCTTCTTCCACCATAAAATAGCACTTCTCCTAATGCAAATTAAGATTAGTCTCCTTACATCTTTGTAACACCCTATCAAGGTTAGATAAACATAATTCAAAAATGTCACTATAAACAGAAAAGTTATCCTTACATACCTTAGGAGAGATAAAAATTTCTTTCATCTTGGAATTTAATCTCCTTTCTTTCTTGGTTGTAGCTCTATAACTATCTTCCATGTGAAGTTTATGCATCACGTTTGAGAGACTCAACCCCTTAATGTCAGAACTTTTCCACTCAATCACTTTAAGTCTTTTTCTTACCACTTCACACACTCTCCTTTCTTGTTTAATGGACAACTTGTTGGAGATGATAATAGGTAGAGTGTTATTCTCTCCTAAGAATGTGTACCTTAAGTTGTTAGGCAAAGGCTTTAACTCTAAACTAGGAGGTTGCTCAATATATGGGACAATCGAATTGTCACTCCTTATCAAAATTTCAGTTTTGACAAAAGGGACTTCTTGTGCACTTTCATACTCATCAATGACTTTCTTATCCATGTAGCCATCACAAATTCCACTTTCTTATCCCCACCCTAAGAGTCAATATTATTGCGTTTTGTGATTCACAACTCAATGAAAATTTAAAAATTTTAACCAAAAACACGAACTTGGATCCATGTAATTTGATTAATTGATTGAAATAGGGTTTCCAAAAACCTTACCACAAACGCGAAGAGGCAAGATTGTTGGAAGGGAAAGAGGAGGTTCACAACGGTGACACCCTACCTTGAGCTTTTCATTTTCTTTGATCGAATTAAGACGTCTTCAAAAGGATGCGTCCTCTACTAGTATCCACACGAATAGCCCTTGAAACAAAACGAATGAGTGTGTGTGCTAGCACCTTTCTTGATTGTCTCAAAAATCAAGAACGAATAAACTCTGTGTTTTTATTTTCTCAAAGGGAGAGAAAACGAATTTAAGTGGCAGAATATAAGTCTATTGAAACCCTAGAGAATATGACATATTTATAGACTTCTCCAATTAGGGTTTCAATTTACCAAAACGTTTTGGTAACTCCTTACTTACCAAAACAATTTTTGGTATATTCCACTTATTCCAATTATGATTTTATTTAAATAACAAATCATAAATATTGTCCAATTTATTTAAGATAACTATTACCTTAAATAAATAAATATATATATATATATATATATATATATATATATATATATATACGAATATATTTATTTATTGGGCTTGGTAAACCTATATTCGTTTTGGGTCTGTTCTAAATGTGTGACCCTGTAGGTTCATATGACATTGGCAGTAGGCCTTAAATCCCTATTTAAGCCTACAAGTCATAAGTGGCCTCTAGCAAGACATTATGACTACCCAAGTCATGTGAAGGCCGATAATACGATATAACCTAATATATAGTAAATATTGTAGTCCCTTTATCACATGATATCTTGATTGAATATAAGGCATAGTTTTTGTCATCCTTATACAATTCAATCATATTATTTCTTGATTCCAAGTAGATTGAGAATGATAACTCTTTATCAATTCACTTTAGCAAGGCCATGCATTTTGCTCAGTTTATCTTATCAAGGGGCTCATCGATATCTTACTCAGATTATGAGGGAAAAATTCCTTCTTAATCACTCACATTTCTCATATAACTCATTTCATATCCAACAACAATCTATTTAATCATCCGGTTAAAGACAATGTTAGATTGTGTCAAAACATAAAATAGTTATATAAAAATCCATGGTGATTTCATGGTCAAATGACTAAATCAATATTACTGTGATGAGAATAACTTATGACAATAATCTATGTAGTATTCTCATGGTGGGTCAATCCAGTACCTTATTTTTCAAATAAGTACCTATGAGTTGACTTAATATCTCATATCCATGATTAGTAAAATATAATCATCAGTCAACACCACACTAGTCTTAATTCATTATTATGACTAGGGATAATTTGAATAGAACTGATATTTAATCTAAGGGTTTTACTATTAAGTCACATACTTGATGACCTTAGAAAGAATTAACTAGTCAAGTAATTATCAAAATACAAAAATGATAATGAAAATGCCTTTTTTATTAATAAAATGATAAAGTCAAAACATGGTCATACATGATTGGCCTAGTGCATATCATTAACAAATATACCCTCATTGACATCAATGAGAGCATGTCCAGTGTTAAAAAAATGGTCTCCCTAAAATTAAAGGACAATTTTTATCCTTCTCAAAATCTAATACCACAAAATCTACCAAGAATACAAATTTATCCACCTTGACTAACACATCCTCAATCATACCATAAGGCTTTTTAGTAGAATGATCCACTAATTGTAATGTCATATTAGTGTCAATTGCTTCTCCAATATTCAATTCTCTGAAAAGAGATAAAGACATTAGATTAATACTAGCACCTAGATCACATAAGCATTTAGGAAATTCTTTAAAACCAACTATACAGGGGATAGTAAAACTCCCTGGATCCTTAAGTTTAACAGGAATCTTTCTTGAGATAATGGAGCTACAATTTTCAATCAAGGGCACCATCTCATTATCATCCTATTTCCACTTATTGTGATGATGTCCTTGAGGAACTTGGCATAATTAGGCATCTCCTTTAAAGCTTTAGATAAAGGTAACTTCAACTCCAACTTCTTGAAAGTTTCCAAGAATTTTATGAATCTTTTTTAATCTTCATTCATCTTTCTTTGCTTTAGAGGAAAGTGTAGCTTAGGAGCATACTTTGAAGTGTCAAAAATGTGCAGGCTGCTCCACTAGTTTTTCTTACTTTTCATCTAGCTTCCCTTCTCTTGGCTCTTTTATGTCTTCAAGTTCCTTATCTTATTTTTCTTTCTCTTCCTTAGGCTTCATTGGTGCTTCATTAGGTAGCTTCAACTCCTTGCCACTTCTCAAATTGATGGCTTTGATTTGCTCCTTTGGATTAACCTTCGTGTTGCTAAGTAAGTGACCTTGTATTCTTGTAGTAGCTACGTTGGTTAATTGTCCTAATTGAACTTTGATGTTATGGATGGATGAAGCATGATTCTTAGCAATTTGATCGAACTTCACCTCCATTCGCTTTTGATTGTCCTCTAGGCTTGTCAATTTGGAGGTCACTACATCAAAGAATTTATCTAGCTTGGTCTCCAATGTTGTCAACATGTCTTGATTCAGTTGTGGCTGAAATCTATGTGGTGGTGGCTTAGCAAACTAATTAAAGAACCCTTGGGAATTCTGGTTGTTGCTCCAGGAAAAGTTTGGATGGTTCCTCCACCTTGGATTGTATGTATTGGAGAAGGGATTGTTGGGTTACCTTGCTTGAAATCAACCTCCCACATAACTGCAATTCTCAAGCACACTATCTCCAAACATATTGCCATTACAAAGTTACATTCATAAGTATTATAGCTAAGCATGTGACAATACTCACATTGTACATTAAAGGTTGAGGGCATGTAATTTCCCTTAGCATTTAAATCTCCAATTTGCTCCAAGAGGGCAGCAATTTGAGCTTGTAGTGATGTCATCATATCAACATCGATCTTTCCTCCTTGTTTAAGGGAAGTTGCCTTTCTGATGGCCATATGCAGTTGTTGTTTGCCATTTCTTCCAGTATCTCAAATGCTCCTTCGACTGTAGTGTGCATGAGGGAACCTCTAGCGGCTGTATCAATAGTATCTTTTGTTGACCTCATCACACCATTGTAGAATGTTCTCATAAGGACATCTTTAGGCAAACCATAGTGTGGATAACTCCTTTGTAGCTCCTTAATCTTTCCCATGCATCACACAAGGACTCTGTTTCAAATTATTGAAAGGTGGTAATGTCTTTGATGATCTTAGCTGTCTTGGAAGGTGGAAAATACTTTGCTATAAAAGCTCTAGCTAGAAGATTACAAGTTGTTATAGAAGTTGGTGGTTGAGAGCTGAGCCATGCATGTGCTATATCTTTAAGAGCGAATGGAAAGAGCCTAAGTCGAATGGCATTATCAGACACACTGTTATACTTGAAAGTGTCATAAATTTCCAAGAAATTTGTTATGTGAGAATTTGGATCCTCTGAAGCTAGACCATGAAATTGCACCGTTGACTAAATTATTTAAAGAAAAGCTAGTTTAATCTCAAAATTATTGGTTTGGATTATTGGTATTGCTATACTTTGTTGAGCTCCCTCTAAACAGGGCATGGCAAACTCTAGGAGAGTTCTTTCTTCCCCTCCTTGTTGTTCAGCCATCTCACTAGTTACACTCCTTGACTTCCTACTATTTTTTTCTCGAATCTACACAAATCAGAGATGTAAATTAGTGACTTGGTTCTTGTGGATCTAGTGTTGTGCATAAACCACAAGAGAGTACCTAAATGCATATTATAAATAAGTTAAAAATAGAGTAACAAAACAAAATGCTCTAATACAAAATAACTACAACTAATTGTGATGTTAATTGCCTCAATCCCCGGCAAAGGTGCCAAAAACTTGTTAGCATAATTAGTAAACGTACAAGTATATGGATTGTGACAAGTAATATAGAATCATTCCTATAAGGATTGCCAACTAATCACCTATTAGTTTTAGTCAAGTTTGTTTAGAGCTACTCAATTAAATTGAATTTTAAATAATTATAAAACTAAATAGCAAGCAGTTCTAATAAACACTAAATGAGCAATGAAGAAGAAAATCAATTTAAGAACAATGTTATTGGGAAATTGAATACCACATCATCATTAATCTAATCGATAAATCTCATTAAATCAATTACATATATCAGGTTTTCATAAATCATTGAACACTTTATCTCTAGTGATGTTCAACTCAACAAGTATGCATCAAATAAACTCAAAGCCATGGTTTAACTCTCATCATCACCAAAGAAATAAGTCAATATCAAACATACATGGCATTAAGCAAACCCAAAGAGAATTGAGTCAATCTAAGCTCTCTCAAGTCATTAACCCACTCAACTTGTTTTTGTGAGTCTATTAGAACTATCATTTCTTAATGTATAGATCTAGACAAGAGCTGTATTTGGCCATACACAACATTCAACAAGCACAACACACACAATATGCAATATAGAAAAGATATGATCTATCACATTAAACTTTGAATCAAATGGGTCTCAAATCCAAACAACAAAAAGTAAATTAGCCAAGCATGGCTTTAACATTCATCATTCAATAAAAACACAACCCAAATGAATAATAAAACTATATTCATAAATAAAGAAAGGATAGAGAAAAGTTATTAAGAAGCTCTAAGGTCTCCAATGGTTGCCTCTTCTCCAAGTTTCTATTTCTTTTCTTCTTCTTCTCTCACTTGGGTGTATTTTCTTCTATTGGCTAGATCTATCTTGGAATGAGAAATCTTCTATGGTTTCCACCCTAAAATTAGGTTTTTAGTCCCCCCCTTTATATTTTTCTCAAATAGTCCTTGATTCACCCTCAAAATTAGTGTGTGCCAGCTCATAAATTAGTTAAAAATATCTGGAATCAGGCTACTCACGATTGTGGGTGTCTGTATAATCACAATAGAATCTTTAGCAATATAGGTCCTATCATCGCGATCGAGATCGTGGCACCCCCGTGATCGTGACACCCCCTATGATCACAACAGAAACATCCTTTGCAATGGATTCGCAATTATGACTCCCCTCGCGATTGAGATAAAAACTTTAGCTACGGTGGATTCACGATCATGACTCCCCTCGCGATCGTGACAGAACTACAACTCTGTTTCCTTGCTCTAGTTTAACTCTTTTCATGCTTCAAATGACATCATTCACCTCCAAGTTTACTTTTCCCTAAAAAATAAAATGAAAATATGAAAGTATGTATTCATATTAATTGACTAAGCTACATACAACCTAAAATCTATAGATGAATGCTAAAATGAGTCCTCAAACTAGCATCAACAATAGTCATTTCCTTTTTGAATTCTAAAATCATCTATAAATTATTTCCTATGAAAATCAAATCATCAACATACAAAGCAACAATCAACATATCACCATTCTCCCTTTTTTTGACATGAAGACCATATTCATGTGGACATTTTATGAATTCTCTTCTCTTGAAATGATCATCAATCCTGTTGTACTATGCCCTTGGTGCTTGCTTTAAGGCATTTAAACCTTCTTTAACTTTAAAACTTTACTTTATTGCCCTTTAACAATATAGCCCATTGGTTGTTCCACATACACATCTTACCCTAAATGCCTACTTAAGAATGCTTACTTCACATCCATCAGAAAAATTCTCCATCTCTTTTGAGCAACTTGTAATGATTAGCTGGATTATTTCTAAACGAGCTATAGGTGCAAATATTTTATTATAATTAACATTATGTTGTTGGCTGAATCCTTTTGCAATAAGACGAGCTTTAAATTTCTCTGCTTCTCCTTTTTCATTCTTCATGATTTTGTATAGCCATTTTACACTAACAACTTGCTTTCCTTTTGGAAGAGTCATCAGCTCCCATGTATCACTTTTCTAGCTTGCTTTCTTTTTGTCATTCATTGCTAATCTCCACTTTTCATCTTGAGTTTCTTCTTCAAAGTTTATGGGCTCTAAATCTATAATAATAATAATAATAATAATATTAGTAATAATAATAATCATAATCATAATCATAATAAAGAGCAGAATATATAATATCATTAGTTTCAGTATAAATGTCTTGAAGTCTCCTCATCTTATAAGGTATTTCATATGAGCTTTGAGGACTTGAATCATCATGAACAAGTGTTGGAGTTCTTGGTGATGTAGGAGGCTGGTTATCAATTTTGATTCCATCAGAATTATCATCACCAAATGGAAGAAAATTATAATTTTCCTATTTAGTTTCCTAATTCCATGAATCATCTTTATCAAACTTAATATCTCGATTCATAGCAGTCTTTTTGCTCATTGGATTGTAAAGATTTTAGCCCTTGGACTTTGCATCATACCAATGAAAACATGTTTCTCACTTTTCTCATCCAACTTGACTCTTACTTCATCCAGAATATGAACATAAACAATGCTAGCAAAAACTCTTAAATGGAAAGAGTTAGCTTCCATCCACTCTATTTCTCTTGTGGTGTAGCTTTTTGTGAGCTTCTTGTAGGACTCTGATTAAACAAATAAATAGCACATACCACTGCTTCAGCTAAAATTCTTTAAGCATATGTTTGCTCTTTAACATGCTATGAACCATGTCAAGGATAGTTTTATTTTTTCTCGTCACAACTCTATTTTGCTGAGGTGATCTTGGAATAGTTAAGAAACATTAGATACCATGAGCTTCGCAAAAATCATCAAATAACCTTGAAGTGAATTCACTACCACGATTAGTTCTCAAGGCTTTGAGTAGGTGCTCTCCTTCTCTACCAACACCATAAAATTTTTGAACACTTCAAAGGCTTCTAATTTCTCTTTTAAGAAATGCACCCCTGTTTTACAACTATAATCATTAATGAATAACATAAAATACTTTTTCTTACCAAAAGAAGATGGATTGGTAGGGCCATAAATATCAGCATACACTAGTTCAAGAGGTTTTGAAGCTCTTGAGGATGATTCTTTTAGAAAACAGGTTCTGAATTATTTGCCATATATTGGTGAATTCTTCACAAAATTAATTAGGATGATTAATAAATGGCAATCTATATACCATGTTTTCTTCTACCAATCTCTTCAAGCTACCAAAATTCAGATGTCCCATCCTTTACTACCAATGCCAAAAAGAATTTAATGAACAAGCCTTTAAATAGTTGGCATAATTAGTTTGAGTCTTTATAGGGAATATTCTATTTTTAAACATTTTTACTTTAGCAATCAGGTCACCTTTGTAATCTCTCATCATCAAAGCATTATTTTTCAACACAATCTCATATCCCTTCTCCAAAATTTTCCCTAAACTCAAGATATTTGTTTTTAGAGCAAGCACATAATACACTTGAATGATGAATTGATGTGTACTATTTTTTGCTTGAATAAAATGTCACCTCTTCCTTGAACAACAACTTTTCTAGCATCTCCAAATGGAATATCACCTTTAAAAGATTCATCAAATGACATGAATAAATTCTTCTTTCCTATAATGTGATTGCTAGCCCATAGATCTAGGAACCGTGCTTCTTGATCCTCACCCCAATCACACATCATTAATGATGTGGGCTCTTCATTATCACCACCTTTAGCACAAAGAGCTTTCTCTTCTTTGAGAATTGTATTTTTATATTCTCAAGCATAATGCCATATTTTTCATAATTATAACATTGTACATCAGCTTTTGTTCCAATCCTCTTCTATTCCAATTATCTCTTCCACACCATCTTAAGAATTACTTCTAATTTGACTCATTAGAGTTGTAAGAATGTCAATCATTTCTTCTTCCTCTTCCTCTACTGCTATAATATCCATGTCTAGAGCCATAACCTCTGCCTCTTCCTCGTCCTCTTTGAGAATTTTCAGTTGCATCATCCTTTTCGTTCAATGACAATTTTAAAAGAAGGACTTAATTCTACTCTTCCTCCTTCATACTCTCTTCACGAGCTTGTAAATGATCCTAACAATAAATGTACAGTCATGGATTCCATATCCTTTGATCTTCAATGGCCCCTACAATATAATTGAATTTTTAAAGCTAAAGAACGTAAGATCTTCTCAATAACTTGAACTTCTTCTAGCCTCTTATCATATCTCCAAATTTGATTAAAAACAGCCAAAAATCCAGTGAAATAATCTGAAATTGATTCAAAACTTTTCATCTTGAGAGATTCAAACTCCCCTCTCAAGGTTTAAAGATGAACCTTGATTAGTTTATCAATTCCCTTAAAAAAATTTTGCAGCACTTCCCTTGCTTCCTTTGCACTTCTTACACTAGAAACTTTCTCAAACATGCTTTCATCCGAGCACATATGGATCAGTGTCAAAGCTTGTTTATCTTTCTTTCGGGCTTTATGCAAAGCATCAATCCATTATTGAGATAAGCCTTCCTCATTCTCAGGTTATTAAAACCCCTTCTCAACTATCTCCCACACATCTTGTGACCTTAATAAGGCTTTCATTCAAATACACCAATTGTCATAATTTGCTTTGGTGAGTTTTGGAAATTGAAAGGGAAATATGCCTCCATTCATTTTTTTTTATCTCTTTTTTTTATTTTTTTATATTTCAGGTTCTGATACCACTTTGTTAGGAGGAAGAAGAAGATAGATGAAAATGAATAGAAAATATGACTTCTATTACTTGATAATTTATTGAGAATTACATGGATATAAATAGACACACAAAATACAATAATTATGATGTATTAATTCCAATACATGAACATGACTTTTGACTCTTTCAATGCATTCATAAACTTAACTCTTAATATATGTATATTAATTTGAGTTTAATTTCCAACATTATAAATGGCTAAAATGTAAGATTCTTACCTACCTTGGTTTCCATGCCTAATTTTGTTTGGAGAAATTCTTTTTCACACTCATTGTATTCCACTTTTTTTTTAGAGAAAAAGATGAACCTTTCATTTATTAAAGATTAAAAGTACATCTTGATGAAATAATAATAAGAATAACAGTACAATCAAGAAATACTAATATAAAATCTCATTGAAATTATAAATTTTTCCGGTTGTTATTCCTCAATCGTGTTAATAGAGCTCTTCTGATTTGCAACTCAACAATCCATACGCTCCACTCAGTGGCTCTATTTAGCCGTAAATCGACTCCTTGGTCTTTGAATAGTCTGATTGCAGAAATACCAATAGAAAATTCACAATAAGGAGTTATCCAAATTCCATAAAGGAAAACCATAGAAATCCCACTAAGGGCAAGAATTCCATAAAGAAAAACCATAAAAATTCCACCAAGGGCAATAACTCCATGAAGGAAAATTCAAAATTTCAATAAAAAAACAGATCAAAGATCTATATTTATTCAATGTAAAAAATAAAATAAAGCAGAAAGAATATAAATCAATGGGATCACAGCCGATCGAAAACATGATCGACAGTGGCCAAGATGAAAGTTATATGAAAACCAAGAATGGAGACGAAAGAGAGAAAAAAGGTGGCTAGGGTTTACCTTCGTTGTATTACATTTAGGATAAATATAAACGGATAGAATCTAGTCATGCTAGAAACATTAAATGTCATTAAATGTTATTTGGATTAACTAATATAACCTTATACATATATGAGGGAATAAATTGATGGTAAAGTATTTTTAGAGGGAAAAAAATAATTATTTTTATTTTACATGTTCTTATACGTCATTGTCAAAGCTAACTCCTTATAACAACTATTATTTAGGATAGTTCTATTTGTTATACAATTCTTATCATGTAGTTATTATATTAATCACATTACTATAACCTGTATTTAACTCTCAGCATTCTAATGAAATTATCACTTCTTCTTGACGACATTATTCTCTCTGAGTTGGTATCAGAGCAAGTCACAGACCATGACAACATCTAACTCTTCCTTATCATCTTTTTCTTTTTCTTCTTCTCCTTCTTCCTTAATGACTTCTTCCACTGTTCCTTCTACTTCATTGTTTTCTCTATCATCTACTACCCATGTTCAACATTCATTCTTTATCATACTAATTTCCAAAAACTACATCCCTTGGAAGCTATAATTCACACCTCTCTTTAATTATTATATCCTCCATGGAATTGTTAATGGTACAGAAATTCCACTGCCAAAGGAAGTTGTCGATTCTACCACTAATCAAGCAGTAATCAATCTCGAATATACAACATGGTTCAACAAGGACCAACTACTATTTTCTTAGCTACTTTCATCCATCACATAGGAAGTTTGTCCTCAACTAATCAGATTGAATTCTGCAGCTGAAATTTTGAGAGCTTTGACAACCGCTTATGGAGTTGTTAGGTCAAGCGAAAAAAATACAACTCCATATCGAATTACACAACCTGACAAAGGATGATAAGACAGTCTCTCAATACCTTTATCAAGCTAAAGCTCTTTTAGATTCTCTAACTTTGGCTGGACAACATATTTTGCCTTTAGAGCTCAATGCTATTGTATTCTGCAAACTTAGAGCTAATTATAATGGAATTTTTGGTGTTTTGCAACAAAGAACATATGAGCTTTCCTTCAATGAACTTCATGGATGATTGGTGGCCTATGAATTGTTGTTGAAATCTCAACAACCTCAACTTCCGTCTGCTAATTATGTTCAAAGATCAAATCTGTCTAATTCACCTAGCACTTCTCAGTTCTCACAGAATCAAGGACAACAAGCACAAAGAGGAGGGCAATATGGTTACATAAATACTACTAGTTCTTATCAGATATGTGGACTGAACAATCACACAACCTGGACATGTCGTCGCCAATTTGATTCTCAATACACTCATCGATCAATATTCCAATTTCTCTAACTCACCTAGGAATTTCTTGGAGTCTCCTAGTGCTTTCTAATATAATCTGACAGAGTTCACGCCACATTCTAATAGTTCACCATCTTCATCTGTTGTTTTGCCAGCCCCATGGTATCCGGATACATGAGCAACTCACCATGTCACTCCTGATCTACAATCTCTATGTTGTTTTAGTGACTACAAACGTACAAAAATTACACTTGTTGGCAATGGCGATGGTCTCTCAATTTCACATATTGGTAATGGATTACTATCACCTCCTTCCAAAACCTTACTCTTGAAAAATGTTTTACATGGTCCCTCAATTAAAAAGCCTCTATTATCTGTTTACAAATTGTGTAGAGATAACAAATTTTTTTTGAATTTCACCATGATCATTGTCTTGTAAAGGATCAGGTAACTAATAAGATAGTACTCTAGGGGATAAGTGAACTTAGTCTTTACAAGTTGCAAGGCATGCACTATAATGACAGGCTTAAAAATGCTAAGGTCTATTTTGTAAGTCTCGAGGACTGGTATGCTCAACTAGGCCATCCAAATTTTTCTACTGTTAAACATTTAGTTAATGGTTTTCAATTACCATGTTCTTCATAAAAACAAGTTTCTAATAAATGTGAAGCTTGTTGTTTAAGCAAACTTCACCGTATTTCTCTTCATTTAACTAATCATCGTAGTACTCATCCATTACAATTAGTTCATTCAGATGTCCGGGGCCCTGTGCCTATGCAATCATTTTCTGGTTTCGAATATTTTGTTATCTTAATTGACGATTATTCATTATTTACTTGGATTTTTTCCCTTTAATGCAAAAGTAAAGTACCTCACATTGTTAAACAATTTCAATTACTGGTGGTAAAATAATTTGACTGCAAAATTAAATCTTTTAATTCCGATTGGGGTGGTTAATATCAACCTTCACATAAATTTTTCAATGAATAAGGAATTTTTCAATGTATCACTTGTCCACACACTCATGAACAAAATGGCACTGCTGAGCGTAAAATTCACAGTATTGTTGATATAGGTCTTGCCCTTTTAGGTCATTATGGAGCACCATTTAAATTTTGGAAATTTGCTTTTGAAACTGTAGTATTTTTGTTAAATTGCCTACCTACAAGTTCTCTAAACAACAAAATTCCTTACCACATACTATACAACCATGAACCTACTTATTTTTCCCTTTGAATTTTTGGTTGTGCTATCTATCCTGTTTTAAGACCTTATAGTAAAAATAAATTTGCCTTTCGTTCTAAACAGTGTGTATTTTTGGGCTATTCACCACATTATCTTGGTTATCGATGCTATGATAAAGGCACCCATAAAATTTATATTGCATGCCATGTTGAATTTGATGATAAAATTTTTCCATTTAAGAAACTAAATAATAGTTCAAAAATTCTAGATGATCTGGCAGTCTCCACGCCCCCTCAACCATGGTTGCATATCACCCAACAAATTCCAAGTTCCTTGGACTCTTCAAGTACGGTATTTCTCCCTTATTTCAACTCTTTTCCCTCCTTATCTACACCAACCCGATCACCCTTACCCCAACCTCTACCTGATCCTTCCTACTCATCTACCTCCACATCCATACCCAACCAACACAGTCCACCAATACCACCCAACATCCATAACCCTAATGGCATAAATCTATTTGTTGATTTATGCAAAACACAACAGATCCCAACCCAATGCCATCCTTATCAAAATGCACCCATCATATGAAATTATGCCAATCCACTTTAAACCACAAACCAACAGCCTTTCATATTGTCACTGATTCTCTTTCCTACACCGAGCCAACCTTATTCACTCAAGCCAATAAATCATCAGGATGGAGACATGCTATGTCAATGGAGATGCAGGCCTTGCTTAACAATCACACTTAGGACTTGGTTCCTCTTTCTTTAATTGGTAATGTTGTTGGCAATAGATGGATATACAAGATCAAACGAAAAGCAGATGGCATCTTTGATAGATTGAAAGCATGCTTTGTGGCCCATGGTTATACGCAGGAATATGGCATTGACTACATAGAAACCTTTAGTCCGGTGGTGAAACCACAAACCATTCAAATTATCTTATCTCTTGCGATTTCTTAGGGATGGTCCCTTCGCCAACTTGTTGTCAGTAATGCATTCCTGAATGGTGATCTTCAGGAAAGAGTCTATATGGTTCAACCCCAAGGTTTTATTGATCAAAACAAGACTCATTATGTTTATAAGTTAAACAAGTCTCTCTACAGTCTTAAGTAAACACCTCGTGCATGGTACAATAAGCTAAGTTTGTTTTTCCTTTCCATTGGTTTTCAAAATTCTAATGTTGATTCTTCTTTGTTTCTTTAGCACAAGCACTCCAAAAATTATTTTCTTTTGGTATATATAGATGATGTTGTGTTAACAGGGAATGATTCATTATTTCTTCAATATATCATTGATCAATTGTCAGCTGCTTTCACACTTTGAGACTTAGGACTGTTGCATTATTTTTTTGGGATTCAGGTTCTTCCTAATAGCAATGGTATTCTTTTATCTCAACAATCTTACATTCAAGATATTCTCAAAAATTCAAGCATGGACAAATGTAAACCTTCTCTACACTAATGATCTCTGGCATTTCACTGTCCAAACATGAAGAAGACTTGTTGGATACCGAAGAGGCTACAGGATTTCGCATGACTTATGGAAGTTTGCAATATATCACACTGACCAGACCCAACCTATCCTATTCATTGAATAAGCTGTGCCAATAAATGCACCAGCCGATGACAGTCCATCTACAGGCACTTAAGTGAGTTCTTTGCTACCTTAATGGCACATCATCACAAAGCTTGCTTTTTACCAAGTCTTCTCCTTAAGAATTAATTGCCTTCAGTGATGCCGACTGGGCAGGTTATCCGGATGACTGACGGTCCACTAGAGGCTATCTCATCTTCCTTGGCAAAACTTTGATAGCTTGGAATTCTTGGAAGTAGAGGATCGTAGCACGTTCATCCACAAAATATGAATTTAAAGTAGTAGTTGATGTTAGTGTCGAAATCAAGTGGCTCAAATCCTTATTGTCTAAGCTT
The DNA here is from genome assembly GCA_949634005.1 of Mallotus japonicus. NCBI lineage: Eukaryota > Viridiplantae > Streptophyta > Magnoliopsida > Malpighiales > Euphorbiaceae > Mallotus > Mallotus japonicus. Next base: position 2,043 of record CATIWK010023069.1, on the reverse strand, counting down.
AGTGTTCCTCTTCTCATACTGCCTCATGTCTAGGGTGATAACATTGGCGCCGTCTTCTTGTCCACCAATCCTATTTTCCAAGCTCGAACTCGTCATGTTGAGGTAGGCTTCCACTTCTGGCAACAGGTGCAACATTGTCAACTTACTGTGTCTCCTCTTTTGTCTGCTGACCAATTAGCAGACATCATGACTAAGCCTCTAGTACGTTTACAATTTCTTCAATTTCTAACCAAGCTTCAGTTACGTGATGTCAACCTTCAGCTTGCAAGGGCGTGTCAAAGCTAATTCCTTGTAACAACTATTAGTTAGGACAGTTCTATTTGTTATACAATTCTTATCATGTAGTTGTTGTATTAATCACGTTTATTGTAACCTATATTTAACTCTCAGCATTCTAATGAAATTATCACTTCTTCTTGACGTTATTATTCTCTCTGAGTGTCATTAATTTTATATTTTAGACAAATGGTGCAAAAAAGCTTTTTATTTTCTTAAATTTCGAATACCACTCTAATTTTCACTTTAGTACAACTATATATTTAATTTCTTAAAAATTAAATAAATGACTCCTTACTTCTAACACTGTTAAATTTATTAAAATTTTCTTTATATAAATATTATATTTGAGACATTTGTTAAATTCACCTTTAAATATTGAGACAAGTAAAAATGAAACGGCATCTATAAATGTAAAAAAAAATACAAATAAAAATGAAACGGCATCTATAAATGTAAAAAAAAAAAAGGAAATCTAGATATTTTTTTGGTACATATGTGTGATGTGACTAGTTTATCTTGAACATGACTTTATTTGTATCTAGAAAATTAATGGAGTTCGGAATTTAATTACAAAAGTTTGGGATTTTTTCAAGATAGGTGACCTATGGGATATAAATGGGTAATTAAAGTCGTGTTCAAACTCCCATAGGTGACTCTAATTACCCATTTATATCCCATAGGTCATCCCAAACTTTTGTAATTAAAGTCCAAACTAGTTCTACAACTAATTAAATATAAATTAGTTCTTTCAAAAACAAATACAAATTGGCTTTGAAAACTATAATAAATAATCACAATAACAAATACAACCAAGATGTAACTATCATCTATGAATTTTAATGCGTGATCAAATTCTACGTAGGTGAGATATTCACCCAATTCGATTTCTAACTTTGAGGAGGATGAAATACATAAAAATGCATAACAAATTCGAAATTTGAGTATAAATTTGGGTATCTTATAAGTTTTTCTTAAATTTTATCTAATAAATCCAAAACAAAAACTAAAATACCCGTTAAAGGTTATCATAAGATAAAAACTTAGATAAACTTAATATTTAAACCCAAATTTGAATTATTTATAAATAATATTATAAAAAAAATCTGGATGATTTTTTATCATCCAAAATTAGAAGACATTAAGACAAGAGAAAAAGACAAAGATACTAAAATGGAGAGAAATATTTTTATTTTTAATTGCTTAAATGTTAAGTTAATAAGAATTTTGAATTTTTACATTCATCATGAGCTAATATTATAAAAATTTATTAAAACATAAAATAATTATTATTTAACATATGACTTGTGATCCATTATTATATATATATAATAATTATTATTATATATATATTGTTGTATTTGATCAAGTGGATAAATAAATGATTTTATGCAATTTTAATGTTATTATATTTCATAGAATATGTTGTTAAAATAATTTTTGGAAATTTATTTCCTATTTATAGGTAATTATTAGAATTTACTATATAGTACGTAAATATCGAATTTAATTAGTATTTGTTTAGTTATTGGGTATTTTTGTGTTATTTTGACTAAACTGAGAAATTTTATGGTGTATATTGTGAAATTATACTATATAATAGGATTTTGAGTTATTGGGAATATTTTAATTATAAATTAGAATTTTAAATATTTATTTATAAATATTTGACTTAAGTACTTTATTATGTATTGAAGATATTTATAATGAACAATTATTGATTTTATGAAATAATGATATTATTTTGATGTAATTTTAGTAAATTAT
>CATIWK010023053.1:0-10079 GCA_949634005.1 Mallotus japonicus | reverse complement strand
TTTTTCATGTTAATTTAAACTATACTTAATAATTATAAATTTGTGTAGTGTTATAGTTTTTGCATTTATTAGTATTATATAATAATTATTAAATTACTTCATAATATTAAGATTATTTAGAGTAAGTATTTCCTTAATTTTACACTAACCATTTTAGCTATAACTAATATCCAATAATTAGTCATCTAATCTTATAATTAGTAACCTTGTAGTAATCTTATAGTTGGTGATCTTAGTAGTTAGTAATCTTAATAGTTAATTGATACTTAGCATTTAGTAATCTTATAGTTAATAGGTTCATAAGTTAAATTTTTAATATACTTAATAGTAATATTATATACTAAAACTACACAATTTCAACTAAATTAATAGTAACTTAGTATCACTTTATATTCTAATATATTTACTTGATATTAATTTTTTCATGTTAATATTAATTTACATTATAACTAAAAAATAAGTAATTTTTTTTATTGCAATTAATAGTTTTTAATTACATTACTTAATATTTATACTAATATGCATCAAAATTATATAATATCATTGATATTAATATTAATTTATGTTATAAATATGTAATTTTTATTACAATTACCAATTTTTATTTATATTTACTTAACATTCATACTAATATACATCAAAATTATGTAATTTGTTTAATACTAATCTTTGATATTAATGCTAATTTATGTTATAAATATGTATATTACAATTACCAATTTTTAATTATATTTACTTAAAAGTATTATTAATATACATTACAATTAAATGATACTAAAATTATATAAACAAGTATGTTTGCGAGCTTGTTCACAAACATCTTAAACGAGCCTGTTCGCGAGCTTGTTCACGAACATCCTAAATAAGCTTCTTCGCGAGCTTGTTCACGAACTGGTTCACGAACATATTAACGAGCCTGTTAACGAACCTTAACGAGCCGAGCTTTAGAGTGTTTGAGCTCTGTTTCGTTTATCTTTCAAGCCTCAAAATTATGTTTAGGCTCTGCTCGTTTAACTTAACAAACGAGCTCGAACGAGCTTTTAACGAGCCGAGCTCCGAGCTGCTCGCCAGCGGCTCTGTTTGTTTACACCCCTACCTGTGCCTGTTAAATTCATAAAAATCCTGCCGGTTCCCATTCCCTTTCTTTTTTTTACCTTTGAACCATTGGCCCTCCTTTGTTGTGCTACAAAAATGTTGTCGTTCCATTGGTTTTTTCGTCAATATACTTTGTTCTTTTGTTAACCCTATGAAAAGCCATTTCTGCTCTTTCATTCCCACACACCACAGCTGCCTCCTTCCAATTCTATTCTCTTCTCTCTCATTTTTCTTCTTCATTTCTTTTAGAATTACTTTCTTTAGAGGCTTCCATGAGCAATTTTTTTGATCTTCTGTTCGTCTTCCCATTTGCCTTTTATTTCTCAATCTCTTTTCCCTTTTTTAAAGAGCTTTATTTTTATAAAAAATACCACAACATTTTCTTTATTGAAATCTTTTCTTAGTCACTTGATTCTTCCTTAGTAATTCATTGAGTGGTTTTAGCGATTTTCTTCACTTGGAATCCTCAGTCGCTCCATGCTTGCCCAATAGACAAAACAGCCGAAAATCCTTGCCTAGATGTGTAACACCCTATATCTTTACTATTTAAATACCTCGTGTCTTTGTTTAGCATATTAATATAACCATATCATGATTAAACAAAGTCAACATATTATCTAAACACATAAAAGATCACAACATTTACATTCATATAATACATATGAGTTATATTTACATATAAGTACAAAACATATCCTCTTATATGTGTATGCTTATGATACAAGAAAAGAGAGAGTGAGGGTTCAGCCGGTGACCTTTGCTCCATTCTTTATTTACAATACTATATGCTTCAAAATGGTCACACCTCAAGCTTCACTATCTGGGAAAAATAATTGCAATTTTATGAGTCGCAACTCAGTGAATATAAATATCAATTAAATTCTAAAAGCACCAAAAATTAATCTGATAATATCAAAACATAATACAAATTTAATTCATTCAAATACAAGTGCTAATGTATTATTCATTGATTTTGTTGTGGCCTGTCAAGACAAATATTACACCCGAAATTCATATGAAACAATTGCCATTTTATTTTATTGGCCAGTATATAACATGTGAATCATGTGATTTTCTTTGATCATTTGCATTTGCCATGTGATTTGCAAGTATTTGCCAAGCCGGTCACAATATCATTTTATATGTGTATGCAAGTGTTCAAGTGTAAATTGCATAACAAATAGTCATTAAGATCATAATATTTGCATTTAACTTGTAGACACGTGTGTATAAACATAACTAATCAATAAACAAACTATATACATTTCAATAATCAAAAAGTAATTCACCTCAAAATCTCATAGAATACACATTGTCAATCAACCTATAACTCATCCATTATACGTTCACACCTATCTCAATCACACAATTTCACCCCAGAATTCAATTAATGCTTATACTCACATTGTAGATGTCAAAGACTCTATGGATGACTTGTATCACCTTTTTGAGCTTTACCAATGCTTTGAGATCCTAAAATATGGCATATAATTGATCAAGAATATGCCTATAATGAGTATTCATGCTTAGTATATAATTAGGATATGTTCTATACATGTAAGCCTAACATTTATACATATTCTACCTTGTTGGACAGTCTGAACTTACTAGACCAAAGAGTGAATAACTTTCTCCACACAACTCCAAATTACTTAGTTATTTTTCCTAAATAACCTAGATATATAAGGATACAACATATCCAAAAATTAGCACAATATGTGCTCTACACAATAAATGGTGAAATTTTGAATTCAAACTTATGTTCTATACAAAAATAGTTTTAGTAGGTCTCTTTCAATTTAGAATTTCTTATGTTATAGAAGTCCAATTGGAAAACCCTTTTTCAAACACTTCATTAACATATAAAGGAACAACTTTAATGTTTTATAATTTATCTAGTTTAGCCTCTAAGGTCTCATAATTTCTAGGCAAAAGCAAGCTACCTACAGTAAATACAATATGAACTAATCCCATTCGATAAAGAATTTTTCATCACACACACCAAATCTCATGAAACAATTTTACAAGCATGTAGATAAAACATAAATTTACAAGTTTCATGTTTTGCAATTCTCCTAATTCTTCTTCTATATAGATAAAACATCAATACCATAGTAGATATATCATAGTAATTCTAATTGTTTGCTTAAAATCATCTTCACATCATCACCGCATAATTTCAAATATAATTTAAAGGAAAAATAATTGAATTACCCAATCAGTAGCTGTAATCATAAAAATTTCAAGTTTAAAAACTTGAAAGAGTGATAAAAGAATTAAGTTTATTGGCAAATGAATTATGGCTTAAGGTTGTGAAGGAGGTAGAGCTTTCTAGTCTTCCTACATAAGAAAAATTCCATAAATATCTACTATGGTATTTAACTATTCTTATTATTATATTTTTAATCAACTAACAAGCAAAAAGTTCAAATCAATCCCCCTTCCATGGAAAAGCTGAATTTAGTCCCAATGGTTACTCAAGTAAATAATTCAATCAGATTCAATTCTTTACATATTTGTTTATTAATTAAATTTTCAATTTTATAATACTCTCAGTTACATTATATATTATACATACTCAAGTATATCATTGCAATGCACTTTGACAAATACAAAACAAGTGAAAGAGTGCAAAATATATAATCATATGGAATAATTGAAGATGCATATGTTCAAGTGAATTACATGTGATGCGTACAAATTTAAATAACATGCTTATGGTTGGGGTCAAGGATGTTACAAGATATGTCATGCATTCAAGAGTATATGCTGCCTCAGCTAAGTAATTCGATGAGATTTTTTTGAAGAAATAATGAACTAGGATGCTTGGCTTTGTGAAGTTCACGATATCCTTTTTGCATGCAATTAAATTTTAATTTTTTTGTTTGTTCTTGCTCCTTACATGTCTTTGCTGTTCATTTAGTGTATTTGGTTTAGCGTCTTGCATGTTTAATTTGCCTGACATTGCCTTTGATGTTAATGTTTAGATGTGTATGTTTATGGTCTTTGGAATTTTTATCTTCTGTTCTATGTTTTTTCTTAATTTTGTCACCTCCGTTGTCTTCAACCATTAAAGGCCAGTTTAATCTTGCCCAATTATTTTTGCATTGATGTTTCCATTTTGTGTTCTTGATCCTTTTCATATTTTACACAACTTGCATTTTAATGGCTTGCATGTTTAGCATTCTTTTGTATTTTTGAATTGGTTTCTTCATGTGTTTTTATTTTTATGGATTTCAGAAAAATCCCATAGTTTCCATTCAGTGTGTTTTCAATTGCTTATCTTGCATGCATTGTTTGATTATTCATGTAATCTTTATTTTTTTGACTAGACTTTAAATTTTCATGGCCAGCGTCTTTTGTGAGCCTATTTTTTCTGATTTTGCAGGTCCAACCTGTTTTTGTTTTATTCATAGCTTGCATATTAATGGTCATATAATGGATTGATTTTTTTTTTTAAAAGGCACAAAAGGCTTTCCTTAAATTGTTTGTGAAATGTAGCCCATTTCTAATTTTTTCCACTTTTCTTGCCTTTGAATGTTTTCCACACTATCATTCTTAATTAATGCATGTTCTTATGATGGTTCTCGGTGTCAATTATTCTTATTTTGCTCTAAAAAAATAAGTTTTAATGATGTGTGTGTCCATGTTAGGTATATTGGGTCATTTGTTGGTGTTTTGTGGGCTTCCAGAGCCAAGGCTTGCTTTTGATTTTTTTCTTGAGAAATCTGTATTGATTCACGATCTTTATGTCTTATAGCAATCTAGTCATATTGTGTGATTTGCCATTAAACTGAACTTGTGTTTTCTTGCATGAAATGAAATAGAATTTTCTTTTGTTTGTCCTTTCATTAAAGTGTGTTGCTTTGATTATGTTGTTTAGTCTGATTCTTTACCAAAATGTCCATTGCTTTTGTGTCCTTCATTTTATTTTTAGATGTGCATGAACTGTGTGTTACTATCTGTCTTTGGAACTGAACTGCTTAGGAATTTGGTATCAGCATTAATTGTCTTTGGTATATATTGCCTGGTTACTGTTGTGATCCTTCTGGAGTCTTGGAAATGTATTTTTTTATTCAGCTTTTCTCGATTGTGTTTACTTATGTTGCATTGGACTGTGATGTGTCATTTTTCCATTTGACTTTTTTTTTTACCTCAATTGTTATGTTATCATTATTGGAAGATTAAAAAATATTTTTTTATTGTTTTAAGATATCAAATGAATACGCTTTCTAGTGTTGCATTTAATGCCCCAATTATGAACTACTAGACTACTCTGTCAGTCTTATACCCCTAATCGGTTAGGAGTTAGTAAACTACACCTTTAACTTTGGTTAATGACGCCTATAAATGCATCTTATTGGTCATAAATGCTCTTCAAAGAACTTCATTTGTTTTCATTGCTTTTTACCTAATTTCTTCAAGTTTTTAGGTGAGTTTTGTAGTACATTGAATGCTCTTTTACACTCGGTTTACATTAGTATGGTCTTTTATCTTTAAGCCTTTAGTTTGATAAGTATATAGTTTTAACTTGCTGCTTTTATTGTTTGCTTCGTTTAGTTTTAGATTTTGCTGACTTAGATATGTATTTAATGTCATTTGAAATTCTATTTAGTTTATTTTGCCTAAACTGTTGGTTTTTATTATTTATGCATGCGTCATTTTTTAAGTTGTCAGCTTATGTTATTTTTTTTCCTGTTCTTTATACAACTTCTTTGTCTTTTATTTATGGCACATTGTTATTGCTTTCCATGTTCTGAGTGGCTCATTCATTGTTGTTGTTTGATTTTTTTTTTATCGTTTAATCTGTTTTGCTATTCTTCAATTCATGTTTTTGCTTTCTACCAATAAAGAGCATGTTTTCATCTTCTGCCTTTTTCTTACTTGATTTCTTTTTTTTTTTTTTCCAAATGTTGATGGTTAGCTGTGCTTCCATGAGTTCTCCACTTATTTGTTTTGTCTCTAATCCTAAATACTCTTTTAATCATGTTTAACTCCTATTCCCCCTTTTTCTTTTAAAAAAATATAGTTATTTTCATGTTGCTATGGTTTCTTTTCTGTTTTACTTGCATGTGCTGGGCTTTTCATGGTTTGGTGCAGCTTTTTTAATAGTTGACCCCTTATCCTCAATCTTCTTTCTTTTTTTTTTTGGAGAAAAAACCAGTTCTTATTTATGTTGTTTTGCTGCTATTTTTCTTATTTTTTTTATGTTTCTTTGCTTGTTATTTGTAGCTGGGTTTGAAATTTTTTTCCCGGTATTTGTTGCTTTTTGATTTGTTTTGTTCCACTTATTCCATTGTCTTTCTTTGCTTTAATTTTTTTCGAAAAATGAATGCCCAAATAACTTGGTCGTTTATTTTTTTGTGGTTTAGGGAACAACATATCTTTGGTTTCTATTTAAAAAAATTGAAGAAAAAAGCCCAAAAGTAAACAAAGGTCTGAATGAATAACTATTCAATTTAGGCCCACATTTAGCTTAATTAATTTTTAAATAGTCACTTAAATAGAAATAAGATTTAGATTTCTATTTACTTATTGATTATTGTTATATTGATTGTAGTTTTGTTAGTTGACAACAATTAAAATTCCGGCCATATAACTGCCAATTTCACCAATCCTTGAACATGTTTTGCAAGTTTTGGGCCTACCGTATCCAACTTTTAATGAACAACATAATGATGGACAAGTTTTTTCATGCACAGTTTATTACCCATACATAGATAATGGTGAGAACAAATATGTATCTTACATAGTTAGCATCAGCTTAGAATTAACAGCTTGGTGCCAAAAATTCTTTCTGCATGGCTGCACTTGACCATTTGAAATTCATGTATGATTTGGATATAATGGATTTTAATCATAAAGAATTAACCTTCATTAAGATGAACAATGACCCTAGTAACAATGAAGTCCAGCAATTCGTGCAGCATATGGACATGTTTTTGGCAAATATGTAACACTTATGAGGAAATGCCAAAATCTCACAAGGGCCTTAAAGAGGATCAAAGCAACTTTGGTCGGTGTTAATTATGTTTTGTAATTTAGTTTTTTTTTTTTTTTAAGTTGGACTCTAGAGGCAGTGAGCTTTGTTTATTTTGTACTTCTCTTACAATATCTATGTAATTAGTATGCCTCTTATGTTCACTCTTGAAGTGGATATGTAACTGGAATGTTTAATGATCTAAGTCCAAAACCTATTTCTTTCTTATACTTTTGGATTGTATTCACTCAATTGGTCATTTGTTTTTTATTTCTTTTTCATTCATCTTTATTATTCACTAACTCTCTATTAATAAACGTGGCAATTGATAAACATAAAAAAAGTTTCTATATTTTATCTTTTTATCTTGCCATTTTAATGACAAATAAAAAAATAATGAGTAATGAAAACCTTTCAACCAAAAACAAAAATATGGCACTTGTGTTTTAATGATTATTTCATATAATAAATGATTAACTAACCAATCAAATAAAATATAAAAAAAACTTTTGAATTGTTGTCATACATCAAAATTTGATTGTCCCCAAAAGGGTCCGATGATGAAAGCAACCTTTCAACGATGATAAGAGTTTGTTCGTTCGTACTGCCTTTGAAGCGTGCAAGAATTCGAAAGACCTAAAAACTCCTGAACCAAACCTTCAAAGTGATGAATAGATCACCAAATCATTGAGTCGTGCTTCGACCTCATGAAATATGAACTCTCGAAATGATAAGTTGCGTATTTCAAACAATTATTGCTCAAAGTGTGCAACTTGTCAGACCAATGTTCATCTCGTGAGACTGAGACTCAACTCCATGAAACCTAAAGCCAATTTTGACAAAACAAACATCGAAAATGCAATCGAAAGGTCCAAAACCTTAAAATAGCCTCAAAATGCCCCGAAAAAGTCCAAAATGAGTGAAAGCGCTAGACGCGTGTACACGCTCCTAACGGGTAGATTTGTGCTCTAAAAGCTGAACACGCGCAAAAATTAACCCATTTACACGTTTGCACCGAGTGAATAGCGCAAAAAAACAATGTAAACACACATGTTCTGCACATGCACTTGTCAAAATTCATCCTCTATAAATACCAGTGTCCTCTCATTTAGGGGAAGGGGGGGCTATTTAGACACTATGCTAAAACTCTGCCGATTTGAAGACTCATAACTCCTGATTTATGTACTTTTAGCCTATTATACTCATTTTTCGTAGGATTTTTAGACTGATTTGAACCAAACCTAGTCTCATCTCTGTCAAAAAATGCTTTAAAGGTATACAAATTTGCATTCAACACATCATTTTCTACCTCTTAATGAGGACAACTTAATCTCTACACGAATATAAAGCTTTGAAAATACAGAAAATATGCTCAGTCGAATATGAGGACCATATAATCATTTTTGCATATTTATTTTCTATATTTTTGCATTGCTGTTATAATCATATTTTATTTTTATTAATTACCAGCAATTGTGAACTTGTTATGATTTGCGTGATGAGACTGGCTATTCTGCATGCTATTTGAATAATTTCTTATTCTATTTGATCATATTAAATTGTCATTTTGCATCTTCTACCTCCAAAAATGTAAAAATCATAAAAAGTATCATCTTTTACATTAGATCCTCATTTCTCAAAACTTCTTGTCATTTTCTACATCTTTCACTACTTTTCGAATCCTTTTCATTGTAAAAATCATGTTTTTATGATAAAGTTTGCATTCTTATGTAAATTCTGCATTTTGTAAACGAAAATATCATTTTTCGCATCAAGTTTGCATTTTTTATTCTCAAAAATACAAAATTTATCATCTTGGCATAATATATGCATTTTCTGCATATGTTCTTTACACAGATCACACTTTTATATCAAAATCCTCATTTCTGCATTGTTATTGTGGTTTATGTGAAAAATGATGATTTTTCACATAAATTTTGCATTCTGCATCCAGTAAATATTAAATCTCGTTATTGTGGTTAATGTGAAAAATCATCATTTTTCACATAAAGTTTGCATTCTACATCCAGTAAATATTAAATCTATCATTTTGTGCATTTCCTCATAATCATGATGTCAAAATCAAATTTTGACATGAATCAACATTCTAATATGAATTTCACTTTCCTTGCACAAATTCTACATCTTTAACATAAATATCACATTTTTAGTACAAATTCTGCATTTTTAGCATTAAAACTGCATCTTTTCTACTCCTCAAGTATAAAAACAAGTATTTTCTCTCATTTTTGCATTAAAATGCATTTAATAATGTGAAAGTTCACATTCTCGAGCTAGAGCCTCCATTTCACGATCCAATGATGCAACTATGCATCTTTTCTCATTCTTTATCATTTAGGAATACTCTATCATTTTAGCAACCATTTCATTCAATTTTATTATAAAGGGAAAAGTACATTTTAGTACCCTGTGGTTTAGGCCATTTTCAGATAGAGGACTGTGGTTTGTTTCGTGACAAAGAGATACCCTACACTTTACGCCGTTAGCAACTAACGACATTTCTTCCTAACACCGTTAGAGATGCTGACGTGGCAGGGATAAAATTGGGCTTTTACCTTTAATTGTCTTTCTCTAATTTTGACTGACCCCACTACCACCTTACCCACTAATTTTGACTTTCACCTTTTTTTTTTTGACTTTTACCTTTAATATGGCCTAACATTGTTTATATAATAATATTATTTTATTTAAATTTTTATTATTTTATTTTTAGATAGTTTTATTATATTTATAAAATTTATTATTATTATTATTAGTATTAGTATTATTATTTAATTATATATTAATTATATGTATTAATTATATAATTATATTAAAGTGCACTTGTGTAGACACCCGGTTTGATCAGCCCGTAACAGGGGCAAACTATGGGCTCTCGGTTTGTTTGGCCCGCAACGAAGGCCCAATGATGAAAATCCAAGCAAAGTGAGCTTAATAGTGCAAAGCCCAGTCTTTTTTCTCTTAATGGGCCAAAAGCCCAAAA
>CATIWK010023050.1:0-19968 GCA_949634005.1 Mallotus japonicus | reverse complement strand
GAATGAAACCTTATCCCAGGACCAGATATAGAACTAGAAGCACGAGCTAGGACATGAGCAACTTGGTTCACTGATCGCCTAATGAACTGGACATTACAGTTAAACAAAGCATGTAACAAAAATAAACAATCTTTAACTAAGAAACCAAAATATGAATTATCTGGAAAATTCAAACCAATAGACTCGGCTAATAACTTGGAGTCAGTCTCAACAATAACCTGATTCCAACCTATTCCCTTGATCCAACTAAGCGCTTCACGACAACAAAAAGCCTCAGCAATCAGCGGATGAAACTTGCCAGAAAAACAACCATTCCGAGCAGCAACTACCCTGCCATTAGTATCCCTCACCACCAGGCCATAACCAACGCAATCAGAATAGTTGAAGGTTGCACAGTTAACATTACACTTAAGATACCTCGCAAGTGGCTTTTCCCATCTGACCGCAGCCTGCACATCCCTAATATCTTATCGATTTACGTGAACCAACTGAGCAGATTGCCAGCTAGTCAAGAGCGCATTAGCAGAAATCATCAACTCGATATCAGACCTTCTTCGTCACTGCCACACCAACTTATTATGATTATTCCAGATAACCCATAGAAGCACAGTTACCGAACACACCACCTCCCTATTATGATTTGCCATTAACTAGTCCCACCAATCAATAAAGTAAGATCCATCAAACATTACAGAGCAAAGAGAAGCCATGTTCCAAATGTTCCTGAGAAAGGTATAACTGACAAGGGCATACATGATTATTTCTTCAGCACTATAACACATTGGGCAAATGGGAGACACATCAACAGCTCGACTTCTAAGAGACATCATAGTTGGAAGGAACCCAATGTAAGCTCTCCATAAGAAAGATTTTACCTTAGCTAGAATTTTTAATCCCCATAACACCTTCCATCTAGAATTGAACTCGTCGATCGGAACATCTACACTTAGAGTCAGCATTCTTTGGTAAGCACTCTTAACCTTATAACCACCTGACTTATCCCATTTCCAGCACAATTTATCATTTAGAACATGATGACTAAGAGGGAGTTGCCAAATTAAAGCACAATCCCTCCACTATAACAATAATCATATACAGCTTCAGAATGATATATGGCTAAAGTTATAAAATTATGTAGCTAAATGTTTTAGCCACAAAAACAAGTTCCGTAGCTTACTATGGCAAGAAATGGCGTATCTAAAAGTTAGCTACGGATTTTAAGAGCTCTCATTAAAGAGGTCATTAAGAATATCTCGATCTCAAGTCCTAGAATCCAGTGAGATTATACTACTAACCTTCGAATTTATCAAATAACTGGGGGCTGGAGTAGAAATCAAATCATTTTCTGCATCTGGAAGCCAGGAACTACCCTAAATATCCCAGAATCCCCAGAACCAATCCTCCAAACAGAACCATCCCGCACAAAATCCTTGACCGCACAGATAGAACGCTAGGTGTAGCTTGGATTAGTCCCTAGGAGAGCATTACAGAAGTCAACACGAGGAAAATATTTAGCTTTTAAAAGCTTACTGACAAGAGAATTGGGATTTGTCATAATTCGCTAAGCTTGCTTCCCTAGAAGAGCCTTGTTAAATTCATAGAGCTTACAGAAACCAAGAGCCCCACCATTCTTGAACACACAAACCTTGTTCCAAGAGAGCCACCTAATGCCTCTCCCACCATTAAAACCCTTATCCACCAAAAAGCATTCATTGCCTCTCAATCTCTTCACACAACCCTTTAGGCAACAACAATACACTCATCACGTAGGTAGGCACTACTTGAGCCACTGATTTAAGCATAATTTCTTTCCTAGCACCTGACAAAAGCTTCTTCTTCCAGCCTTGGAGCCTAGACATAACTTTACCCTGGATATAAAAGAACACTGCCTTCTTATTACGCCCAACAAGTGAGGGCAAGCCAAGACATATAGAAACGCCTGCCATATTATCCACACCAAGTAGACTACAGATGTCGGCCTTTGTTGCATCATCAGTATTACCACTAAAGAAAATGGAAGACTTGTTAAAATTGGCAATTTAACCTGAAGCAGCAATATAAATGTTCAAACGCTCCTGAATACGGCTACTTTCTTAAATATAAGCTTTGAAAAATAAATAACTGTCGTCTGTAAAAAAACAAGTAGGAAACAGTAGGTGTCGATCTCGCAATACGACAACCATGGATCCACCCCCGCTGTTCATAGCTCTGTAACAAGCAAGATAGCCCTTCTGCACATATAATAAACAAGTAAGGTGAGAGTGGATCGCCTTGCCTAAGACCACGGGATGGACTAATAGGCCTTTCCACATCCCCATTAATATTAATCCAATACCTCACCGAATCAACACACATCATAATCAAATTAACCCCATTAAGTGCTAAACCCCAATCTTAACATCATTTGACTACGGAAGTGTCATTCAACCCGATCATACGCCTTTGACATATCAATTTTCATGGTAGCAATACCTTCCTTACCCTGACGCTTCCTTTTGATAAAATGGCCAATTTCAAACGCCACTAAAATATTATCTAAAATTAAGCGCCCTGAAACAAACGCACTCTAGGAATCAAAAATCACATCTGGCAGAATACTTTCTAATCGATTTGCGAGAACTTTTGTAATAATCTTGTACAGAACATTGCACAAAGAAATTGGGCACAGGTCCGTAACCATCTCATGCTACTTTTTCTTCGGAATGAGAACAATAACCGTATCATTTAACTCACTCGACAAAAGAACCATTAGTAAGACACTCTAAGCACATATCAGTAATATCCTTCCCTAAGACATCCCAAAACTTCTGGTAAAACCCCGGATTCATACCATCAATCCCAAGAGATTTATCTGGATGCATGCTAAAGATAGCCTTGTGCACCTTCAGAGCACCAAAAGGTCTCATCAGATCTGCATTATAAACATCAGTAACTTTCCTGGATATCATGCCAAAAATAGGACTGTCCAAATCTACGCTTGATTTAAACAGAGTGGAGAAATACTCCACAATATGATTGCAAACCACTATAAAGATCATACCATTGCCCCTTCTCATCTCTAAGTCTGGTAGGCAAATTCTTCCCCTTCCTGGCTTGGTAATTTTTTATTATCATTAGACCCATTTTTATATGATAAATTTAAATTTTCAATTAAATATTTCTACATAATTACTGATTATAAAAAATTTAAAAATAAAAAATGAAAATTATTTTAATATATATTTTATTATATTCATTTAAAAATATTTCATTTTTAATTCAATGTTAGAAATTATCCATTTTGAAAACTATATTTCATCTTTTCACCTTAAGATTATAATTGTAGTTAATTATTCTGCAAATAAAAATTGTCATAAAATAAATTTTGATTTTTCATCAAATTGTAATAAAATTTAAAATAGTAAAGTATTATTTATCTAACAACAATCCAATATTACAGCGTCAATATCATTATTATTTATTACAATCTTTATAACATTAATATTGTTTTAAAAGAAATCAACAAACTTTTTTCTTAAAATCTTATCTCTATTAATAAATTTTAATATTTTAAATATATTGTATTAAAATTATTTCCTTAAGAAAATTAATTTGTTCAACATATAGTGTGTGTTTGTATTGATTTATCTCAATTAAAAAATGCCATTTTCTTTGAACAATTACTCTTCATATTTTTCATTATTTTTAATGTTAATATTATTTTTTTTACTTTAAAAACATTCTATCCAGCATTTTTTTAAAATATTATTTTAACTAATAATTAGATAATAAATATTAGTTAATTTAATTTTATTTTTTATTAACATTAAATAGAATATTTGAAAATCATAAAATATCTATTTTATTTATATAAAAAAAATTTTATAGAAATTATTATACAAAAAAATTTAGTCAATTTAAATTTAATTATTTTTTTACCCTATAGATGTTAGTTTTTTTTTTTTTTTAACGTAACCCTATAGATGTCAGTTTGTTAGTAATATTGCTCGGTAATTTTGTCTGTTTCTCCACTTCGTGTGTATGTATATATAATTTGGCTCCAATGCTTGCTATAATTTAGGCATCGTAAGTAGGTCATTGACCAACTCTATGTCGGCCACTTTATGACACTTTATAATTTGGTAATATTGCTCAGGTTGAACGTCCACGCGGGAGCCGCCCTCCTGTATGCAGCAATTCTCCAAAGATGGCATTTTTTATGTCGGTAGGTTTAAAAAAAAAACAAGATAAGAAAGATGAAAAATGGTGATGATGTACCACATATCCATACGAGTTAAGTTTGATTATAAATAAATTAAATTTAAATAAGTTAAAATTTAATTTGATTAAATTTGACTCGATTCGATTTGGTTATATTTTTAATAAATTTATTTTATAGCAAAATAATTTATTTTACATAAAAATATTTATTTTAATTTATAAAAAAATATAAATATATTATTAATGATTAATTTAATATTTTATTAATTTTTCTATATTTATCTTAATTAAATTTTTTACTTTATTTAAGAAAAATTGTACTTCTTGATATTATTTCATTGTTAATTATTTTATAAAAATATTTTAAATTTACAAAAAATAACTTGCAGTACTTGCAAAAAAAATTATTTTCATAAAATATATAACTCTTTTTTACAAAATATTTGGTTCTTTTTAAAATAATAATATTAATTTTACATAGTAACACTTTTAATTATAAAATAGTACTAACACTTTGTGACAAAATTATATAATTATAAAAAAAATTTATAAAAATTTATTTTATTTTTTATAAAATAAGAAATATATATATATATATATATATATATATATACTTCTATTATTTTTATTGTAAATAAAGTAAAATTATTTTAATTATTCTATAAAAATATTTTGAATTTACAAAATCATAATAATAGTAATTTATATAACTGTAAAAAAGTAAAAATATATTTTATTTTTTATAAAATAAGAAATTAATAAATAATAACACTTCTAAAGTAAAAATATATTTTATTTTTTTATAAAATAAGAAATTAATAAATAATAACACTTCTAGTTATAAAATATCACTAACTCTTTGTGAAAATAGTTATAATTATTTAAAATATTTTTATTTTTATATTAATAAATATATATTAATAATTTCAAAATATCAAAAATTAATAAAAATATCAAATAATAAAAATTTAAAAATTATTAATCTCTTCATATTTCTTTCATAAATTAAAATAAAAATTCTTAAATAAAACAAGTCATTTTATTATAAAATAAACTCATGAAAAAATATAAATAATGGCCTTATGGTTTCATTCCTTTTCAATTATAGGTTAAAATTTGTAATTTGTCTAAAATTTCAATTTTACTCATATTATAATTTCTAATGGTGTTAGAGTAAATTACAAATAAATTAAATCACAGCATAGAAAATTACAAATAAATTAAATCACAGCAAAGCTGTTTATTATAAGAAATATCACTTATTTCCAAATGAAAATGTATAAAATCACATTATAGTTTTTTTTTTTTTTTCAAATCACATTATAGTTATTTATATTTTTGCTGAGGAAATGAAATATCCTATGGTAAGGGCCTGTTGTAAGCCGACAAAAGCTCTGTTCAGTCAAAATTTGACCTTTCCTTTTTTTTTGGTCAGGGATGTGGAAGAAGGAGGAGGATATGAACCCTCAATCTCTAAACGAAACCGATTCAGTGATTGGAATTAGCCAGTTTTAAACAGGTAACTCAACATTTAAATATCTAAAGATGTTGTTCCTAAGACTCGAACCATGACATCAAAGGTCTTGGATACCCCCTCCAACCAAGTGGAGGCAGATTTGACCCTTCCTACCGTCCTCATGTAAAGCGCATTTAATTTGGTCGGCCATAATATAGTTGCATAAATAATAAAAAAAATTTTTTTTTTTTTTTGAAAGTATAATAAAAAAATTTCTATTGATTGGATTTGCACATCTCCATCGAAAATGCATTTTTCTTATTTCGAATTATATAAATAAATAAATAATAAATTTATTTTTTTGTTTTAAAGTATTTATTTATATACAAATAATTTTATTAAGTTAAATTTTTTAAAACTAATACCAAACATAAAATACGGTTCGAAATTATTTTTATAGGTGTGACCTCACTAAAATTCTAAAAAAATAAATATTTTTTATATAATATATCTATATATGTAGAAGTGATTTTACTTATTTAAGAATAGAAGAAAATTTCAATTTAATTACCTATGGTTGACTTCGATTCAACAGCAAAGTCAATGCTGTCAGGCAGTGGAGTATACTACTTGCTCAGCAAGGAGATGAACTAATTCAGCACAATTCAAGTCCTGTTTCTGATAACAATATTAAAGGCTTTCATTTGCATCGATCTTTGCCTGATCTGGGTTTGTTTAGTATATTGAGTTTATACATATGATTGCTGAAAATGGAGGCCGCAAAGGATCCCATCACTACTGTAGTCTTTGAGATTGGAATCAACTGCCAAAGCTGCGCATTAGAAATTATCCGTTTTGTGCTCGCCCCCTCAGCGGTACTATTGTCATGAACGATTTACGTATGCGTAGATTTCACGCAATCCTTTTTAATTTAGAATCAACACCTTGCAATGCATGTTCTACTGGGGGCATAGTAGTGTAATTCCTCTGTTTTTGTTGGATTTATTGCCAATGGGTCACTAGATTAAGAGTTAAAGAACTGTTTGATGTTGTTTTTATTTGATGTTTGATTATATCAGGTGCAGAGACAGTGACAATAGACATAGATTCAAACAAGTTGACAGTAGTGGGTGCAGTGGATCCATTACAGATTCAAGAACAACTCTGCCACAAGATCAATAAAAAGGTACTACTTGTCTCACCTCAGCCCAAGAAAGTTGACACCACCATCACTCACTACAGTAAAAGCGAAATGGATTTGGACGAGAAAATGCTGAATTTTAACGAGGTATCTCCACATGAGACCAAAAATATTGAAAATGCAACCACTAGCAACCTAGATGACAAGAAATCCAATGCGAAAAAGCCATTAGACATTGATAATAAGGTACTTTTTCTTTTTAAATTTTGCCACAAAATATTCCAACATTTTAATGTTTCAATTTTTCAGACAGTAATGATTAGTATAATTATGGGGATTACAGATTGCTAATTTAACTGATGCATTTTTTTTTTTTTGAACCACACTGTTTTTTCATCGTAGTCATGGGCTTCCAAGCAAGCTGCGCTTTTACTTTTCCTGCTGAATCCACCATTTTTTTAAATTCAAAAGAACTTATTGCTCATGAATTTTCACAAATATACTTGTTTCTGTAATTTTTCACTAATAAGCAGTGTGATTGTAGCAGTAGTAAACTGGCACCATTTCGATTGTTGATGTAATTGCAATTTGTAATGCATAGGCTTCGGTGATAACAGTAGCAGTACTCAAGCTAGGACATTACTGCCAGGGATGTGGCCAGAAGATTCGCAAGATACGTGCAGAGACAGATGGTGACTTTATCTTATTTCACAACCTATGTTTTGTCTATGGAACTGTAACCCTTGATAGCATTTTTTTTTTTTTTAATAATAAGAAGTAAAAAATTTAGCATGATAATGCTAGCAATACCCGAGCTGACAGGCTTCCCTTAAAAATCCTGATAGCAATTAATCATTTCAGGTGTGCAACACATGGCAATGGACGAACAGAAGGAAATGGTAACAGTCAAAGGAACCATGGATGCAAAGTTGTTGATGGAGAATCTCAGGAAGAAACTTAATATACGTATCGATATCGTTTCACTTACGAATGAGGACTACAGCAATAACAATGGTGAAGACTCTGAGATTGTAAGCAGCGAGAAAGATAGTAGCCAAGAGAATGAGAGCAAGAGCAACAATGCTGAAGTGAAACAAAGCATAGTGGAGTTGAAACCTCACGAGGTTCTCTCTTATTGACCCCTTTAAAGTATCCATTCTACAAGCAATGAGCTTTTGCTTAGTAATGCAGGAGTCGCTTCAGAGATTGTGAGATTCTGAATTCGAAATTCCACCAGAGTCTAATTATGATTATTTCATGATATAGGCTCCGGAAACAATGGCAGTGTTCAAGGTGCCACTCCACTGTGATGGATGCATCAAGAAAATTAAAAAAATCGTCAGTAGAATCAGAGGTAAGATTGTAAACTTTCAGGTTTTCACACTTCAGTTTCACTTCCGTGTGAGCTTGTGAGTTAATATTTAGCAAAGAACAATATCTGACATTGCAGGAGTACATGATGTGATAATTGACAAGAAGGAGGAAACTGTAACGGTCATAGGAAGAATTGATGT
Organism: Mallotus japonicus; assembly: GCA_949634005.1. NCBI lineage: Eukaryota > Viridiplantae > Streptophyta > Magnoliopsida > Malpighiales > Euphorbiaceae > Mallotus > Mallotus japonicus. The sequence goes on along the minus strand of CATIWK010023050.1, from coordinate 11,657 downwards.
GAATTCGTTGTTTGAGACCATGAAGGAGAGATTGAAAAAACTTGTAGAGGAGCAGAATATTAAGATAAAAGAAGAGACACAAGTGACAAAAGCTGCGAGCCAGTATGTCTTTGACAAGAAAGCTCCAAAACAACAAAGCAGTTCACAGCCAGCTCTTGAAATTTCAGTGCAGCAATCAGAAATTTCTCTTCATCGTCATTTGAGTGATGAAGGCAACATCCAGAACCAAAGCCCTGTTAGTTCATCAGGATATGCTCACACAATACGTGATTCAGAAATCGGCGAGAGTTCATCTACAAGTGTAAGAACTAGATCAATAAATATAAATCATCCTGTCAAATGCAGTACCATTGAATTACACTATTGTCTTTGGTACAGGAAACAACAGCCTGGGCTTTTCTAATCTCAAGTTTAGTTCTAGAGGGTGTCTCAGCTGTTCTTGACCAACTGGGGTATCTGTTAGCAGGCATGGTGTTGGCATTTGTGGCTTTGTTTTTTTGTACTATTGAGCTGGTTGAAGTGGCTCGACGTGAAGAAGTTATCGCATTTGATAGCAGTAGTGATTTACCATGCTTTCATTGTCACTCAACTAATAAGTCTCCAACCAGTGACCATTTCTCAATTGTTCATTGTTTTGGCTTAACATGTGCTATCTGGCAGTGCCTTTACTCAACAATGCAGTATATATATGCTCTTCGGCATTCAGATAATCCCATCAAAACAACTCTTCTACCTTTCTTATTCCTTCTATGTGTTCTCATTTCCAAATTAGTCAGGTAAAATTCAGTACAGAATCTAACGAGACCCCAAAAAAGTTTGTCTGCATAAAATGAGCAGGTCTCTGCTCTTGTGATTATTTTGTATTTGATTCAGTTATGTTTCTTTGATCTGATTGAGAAGGAAGACGGAGGAGAACAATTGTGAAAATCTGAACAGTGCAAGAGATAGAACCAACTCCCCATCATGTCCTAGTAGTCAATTTGGCAATGGGGATCAGGGACATGTGTCCGGAAGGAGCATACAGCAGAATGATCACACTTCGGAAAGGATGGAGATTAAAGAACACGTCCAAACAGCTAGTGTACCTGCAGATACGACTGCGTCTACGTCCGAGTTTGCATCTGGGGATTTCGGGTATGTCTCATTTTCTCTTAAAAAACTTCAGCGTCGGTCAAATCGATCTATTTGTTGATAATTTCTGGGATTACTTTTAATCCAGGTTATTGTCCATTATTGGTTTAATGATGAAAAAATTTTGTTTGTTTCGCGTTTAGGTGCTCGCACTACAGGAGGAGATGCAAAATTAGAGCACCTTGTTGCAATGAGATATTTTTTTGTGAGAATTGCCATAATGAAGCTAAGGTACAATCACTCTGATACTTTCTAGCTCCTTCCTTCTTCCTTTTCCCCTTATATCAGTTGACCGTTAACTGAATTTTTTTAATATGATATATTGTATTGGCAGAATACTGTGGAAACTAGTGCTCAGGATCGACAATGTGTTCCACTCCATGGAATCACCCGGGTCCGGCTTTCTCTTATTTTAACTTCTGATATGATAATCATTTTAAGTTTTATTTAAAATGTAAACAAAAGGGCAGTGCTTTTCTAGGTTGTTGTTTTCTAAATCTATCATGCTTTGTGTGTTTCAGGTCATTTGCCTTTGTGGAAAAGAACAAGATGTAAGTATATTTGTGTATCATAAGATGGAATACGAAACAGGATGTGTGACACTTCGCAATTCAGTTAAAAACTTCTTGTGTTTATCAGGTTCAGCAGAATTGCATTTCTTGTGGACTTTGCATGGGAAAGTATTTCTGCCTCAAGTGCAAATACTTAGATGATGATGTAATTTTTTTCTTTGCTCATCTTTTTGGCTTATGCTTTTTTAGACAATTTGGCCTGATTGGTCTAACTCTGTACCGCCTTCAGGTTTGGAAGAATCAATACCACTGTGATGAATGTGGAATCTGCAGGTCAGTGAACTAAATAATCTTTTCCTAGCTTGGCAATAGCTTTCTTCAGGTTTCTTGAACTCATTGATTTCTATGTTGTTGCTTTTACAGGATTGGAGGGAGGGAAGGTTTCTTCCATTGTAAGACATGTGGTAAGTGGGTGATAGGTCCATAACGTGGTCGAAATCGGAAAACAAGACTTTAGTTCTTTCTTTTGAGCGGCTTAGGGTGTTTGTTGTAGCTGATTTTAGTAGTTAATAGAGATTTCTCAACAAACAGTTGTATTTTAGGTGTTTGATAAGATTCGAAAATCAACAATCGGTAGCGGTTTTAATCTTAAACAGCTCCTATTTTTTAGAAATCAATACCTCAAGAATTTTGCTACATTTCTTGTAGGATCTTGCTATCCAAATCCACCAGAAGAACACCGTTGCGTGGAAAAGAAAATCGGCCAAGATTGACTTCTCTGCTTTAATGCTGATGACACCAGATCTCGGGTGCCGGATGTCAACAAAGAGAGTACTTTCTGTGCTTGGAATCAAGAATATTCAAGGTAAAAATAGGAGCAAACAACTTGTTACAGTACTGAAGATTTTGTCCAAATGAAGCTGATAACATTGTTAGAATCTCTATTTTCAGTCGAAAATGTTACTCCTTTAAGTGAGTTATAGAATTAATAGGATTACTAGATTTCCTGTTGTTCTTGTTGGCCTTCATCACCAACGAAGCAACATTGAAAATTGTAGTTGCTCTACGTTACATTGTTAAGAACAAAATCATGTTACAGGAGCAACTGTTATGTATCATATCAATGTACCATTTTTGTAGAAAACAATATCCTTGCACCTATATATGTTACTCTACTAGAATGGTGCATGCATATTTTCACTATAAGTTGGCTGGATCTTTGGTCAATGGAGGAAGCTAGAACAACCTGATTCCGGTTTTCTGCATTGCAAGTAGAGGCAGACACTTGCCTACTAAGTATCTGCAGACATGGAACAGAACCTTTTCGGATCTAAGATTGATTTGAGTTGAGACGCTTTTATGTCATTCAACACCCTCTTTTAAGCCACCTTAACTGCTTCTTAACAGCTTCTGTGGTACTTCAATATGTCCAGCAGTTCCTCGGAACATAGCCAACGGTCTTGAAATGATTTTGAAAGGAATAGTCACAATGATGGGAGCAACAATCTTCAAGAATTGATGATCAAAAAAAAATTCTGAAGATAATAATTTATTTGAAAGGAAAAAAGAGTTCAAATCACAAGGCTCTTGATATGGAATTTTCCTATTGTAACAGAAATGCTTGAAGAATCCAAGTCGAGTAAGCTGATGGTAAAGTTCAATAAAAGAAAAAGAATATTTATTATAGATATGTGCATCGCCTCCTAACCGATGTAAGAATTTTTTTTTTTACCATGAATAATGATGGTCATTTTAATAGAGACCTATGCAAACAAAGAAGTCCATATTGTCCATAACCACAGCCATTACAGAATAGGCCAGCTGCTAGGAGGCGAAAGACTTGGATGATGGTAAATTTAGAAATCTGTTTTTTTTTTTTTCCTACAAAAGTAAAATCCTGCACAAATTATCAAACCCCACCCCCCCCAACTTTAAGAGAATTTTCTCAAGGAAAAGGCACAACTTGGTGGGGCAAAGAATTGGACGGAAGTTTCTCGGCACTTCCAAATTTCCCTTCTTTCTCTGATGTTTTCTCACAACTTTATGTTCCATTTAATCAATGCTGCTACTGATATCTCATCTCAAAATTTTGATCTTTCCAAAACCCATCATTTCAAATGAACAAAAGAAACCTTAAGTCCATGGAATTTATACAAAACATTGGTGATCAACACAATAACAATGTGGAAGCTAATATGTTTCAAGAGATTAACAGGTAGACCATTTTTTTTTTTTTGTTCTAGTTTGTTTCCAGAACAATATTGTTTCTTTTGTTTATGCATCAATGATTTGACCTGCAGGACAATGGATGAGATGATTTCTGCATATAATGCTTCAAATTCTAGTGAATAAGCTGCTTCATCATCCAAGAACTTCAGGAAAAGTCTTCTGCCAAAAAGATGAAAAATAAAAGCACAAATTTTTAATAATTTTTAATAATCTAAATGAGATCTATGTGAAACTTAGTAAGGTATGCTGACAAATCAATAAAGTGAATAATCAAGCGTTTGAATTTCTCTTCTTTTCAAGAACAATTTGGATTTTTGTTGCTAGCTTTCTTCCTACTTTTTTTTTTGCTTGTCATATCTGAATGTTTCTAGATGGACCGCATATCCAATTTAATGGATGCTATTGGTCACACTAAAGAACTGAATAGTGAGATCGAGGAACTCAAATTCTTGAATTCAAACCGAGAGTCGTAAGAATATGATTCTGGGGACTCTGCAACTGCTTCAGTTAAAGTTCTTGAGGTATCTCTCTATGTATAACATTTATATATGTGTACAGCTTATTTCTGCTTGAACACCACCCAGATTTTTTTAAAGAGAAAGAATATTGTTAACTTTGTTACATGTTCATCCATTTTATTGTTGCTAATGATGAAAATTACTTGGTTCTGAAAATGGTTTAGTCCCCGAGAGAGAGCACCTGAGGCGCACAGATTGCTCTGCTTATCAGTGTAGTGGTTGTAGTACTTCTCAAGGTACAATTTTCTCTTTTATTTTTATGGCCACGGTTGAGGAAAGGAGAAGAAGATTAATCAATTCTCTTTTATGTGATAGAATAAAGAGTGGGTTTGCCTGTGCTTTTTTGAGCTGCTAGACCATGCCTTGATAGGTATGGTAATGGCAATTGCTGGTTTACTTATTTGCATTGCTGAGATTGTGTAGAAGCTAAGACAGAACAAGTGAGAATGGAGTGGAGGGGCTGCTGCCATGGTTATATAGCCATTATCCAAATTACAAGCTATTTTGGGAGCACGATTAATTCAGTACTTTGGATTGGTTGCTGCAATCTGGCAATGCTTCCATGGTTCATTAGGGTATTTTTATGCCTGTCAGAATTTGCAAAATGATTTCAATAGATCAATTCATTCAATATCTTGATCTGTTTAACATAAATCTATACGAAAGATTAGTGATAAGAAAGTACAAGGGCCAATAAAAGGTTGCAAGAAAATGAAGAGCTTGACAGGTAGAATTTTTTTTTCAGTTGTAATTATTATTATTATTTTTAATCAATTTGTGGTTGATTTGCAACTTATAAATTGAGTTACTTACACTTATAAATTCATCTTTGCACTTAAGCAACTGTTCAAAGTGTTGTGTGCGCTTTTGGAGCAGCTAGAGCATGCCTTGATGAGTACGGTAATGGCAAATTGGCAATTGCAGGTTTACTTATTTGCATTTCTGAGATGGTTTACAGAGCTAAAACAGAACAAGTGAGCATGGAGTATAGGGGTTCGTTGCCATGGTTCTATAGCCATTAGTTCAGTGTTTTGCATTGGTAGCTGCAATCTAGTAATGCTTCCATTTTTCAATGGGTAATATGGAGTATAATTGATGAAAAATCAGGTATGACAAATCTTACTCGGAATAATACATGAAATATTGATACAGGTATTATTGATCATATGACAAACTCCACTCATCATCTCACATCTATCCGACCATCAACCCAACAAAATATTCTGACTGCTAATGGAGGAATTTCACCTATTACTCATGAAGGATCAATATCTAACTCTTAACTCTCTTAGTTTAGATATTGTTCTTGTTGTTCTTGTAATATACAGGCTTTGGTGATAACAGTAGCAGCAGTAGTAGTAAACTGACATTTTTTAGTTGTTGATGCACTTGTAATTTGTAATGTACGGGCTTTGGTGACAACAGTAGCAGTACTCAGGCTAGGACATTATTGCCGTGGATGTGGCTTGAGGATTCGCGAGATAGTCAAAGACACAGATGGTGACTTTCTCTTATTTCACAACCCGTGTTTTGTCTATAGAAGTGTAATTAACCCTATAGGTCTTGATAGCAATTTTTTTTTTTTTATAAGCAGAGGACTTTGTTAATAGTAATCTAGGAAAAGCTTAGCATGATAATGATACCCGAGCCGACAGGCTTCCCTGAAAAGTCGTAATAGCAATTAATTACAGGTGTGGAAGACATGACAATGGACAAACAGAAGGAAACGGTAACAGTCAAAGGAACCATGGATGCAAGGTTGTTAACGGAGAATCTCAGGGAGAGACTTAGAAGATCTATCGATATTGTTTCACTTACAAATGAGGACTACAGTAAAAATGGTAAAGACTCCGAGAATGTGAGCGGCGAGAAAGGTAGTAGCCAAGAGAACGGGAGCAAGAGCATAATGGAGTTGAAACCTCATGAGGTTCTCTCTTATTGACCCTAAAATATCCATTTTACAGGCAATGAGCGTTTGCTTAGTAATAATGGAGTCGTTTCAGAGATTGTGAGATTCTGAATTCGAACTTCAACCGTAGGTCTAATTATGATTATTTCATGATATAGGGTCCAGTAACAATGGCGGTGTTCAAGATGCCACTCCCCTCTGATCGAAACATCGGGAAAATTCAAAATATCATGAGTAGAATCCGAGGTAAGATTGTGGACTTTCAGGTTTCAACACTTCAGTTCCACTTCTGTGAGCTTGTGGGTTACTATTTAGCAACTAACAATACCTGAAATTGCAGAAGTACATGAGGTGGGAATTAACAAGAAGGAGGAAACTGTAACTGTCACAGGAACCATTGATGTGAATTCATTGTTTGAGACCATGAAAAGGAGATTGAAAAAACTTTTAGATGAGCAGAATATTGAGATAAAAGCTACAAGCCAGTATATATTTGACAAGAAATATCCAAAACAAGAGATCAGTTCACAGCCAGCTCTTCAAATTTCAGAGCAGCAATCAGAAATACATGTAATTACTCTTCATGATCAGTTGAGTGATGAATTCAGCGTCCAGAATCAGAGCCCTGTTAATTCATCAGGATATGCTCAAACAGAACTTGATTCAGAAATCGGAGAGAGATCATATATGAGTGTAAGAACTAGATCAATAAATTTAAATCATCCTGTCAAATGTAGCACTCATGAATTATTCTATTGTTTTTGGTACAGGAAACAACAGCCTGGGCTCTTCTAATTGCAACTTTAGTTCTAGAGATTGTCGCAGCTGCTCTTGAATATTGGGGCTATCCGTTAGTAGGCATGGTGTTGGCATATGTGTCTCTATTTATTTGTACTATTGAGCTGTTTGATATGGTTCGACGTGAAGAACTTATCGCATTTGATGGGAGCAGTGATTTACAATGTTTTTATTGTTGCTGGACTATTAAATCTCAAACCAGTGAACATTTCTCAATTGTTCATTCTTTTGGTTTAACATGTGCTCTCTGGCAGTGCCTTCACTCAACAATGCAGTATATATATGCTCTTCGGCATTCCAATAATCCCATCAGACACCTCGCCTCTATCCGTAGAAAGGCAACCAATAAAATTATGCCTAGCTCTATTTGAGGTCGCAAGATGAACGAATTTCGTGTTGCGGTCACCCAGCTTGCACCAGAGTGCCCTAGATTTCTGCCTCCATAAACTCTCCTTCTGTTTTCCACAAGCCCGGAGTTGGCGCCAGATAAAACCTCGCTTTCTAGTAAGATCAGATCTCAAGATAGAATCATTTGGATTAATGGATTCTCGCTCCACATCAATCTTGTCAAGATCAGATTCCAAGCTAGATATAGCAGCATCCAGGTCCCCAAACTCATCCCGGTTCCAAATCTTCAGAGAGGCTTTCAGAAGTTTCAGTTTTTTTATAATTGCAACACCATTGGAAGGAACTCTATAATCTGACCACCATTGTTGGATTTTTTTAAGCAAGTCAGGAGATTGTAACCAGCAATCCAAAAATCTAAAAGGCCTGGGACCCCAATTCATTTCAGTCAAAGAGAGCATGATAGCGCAGTGGTCGGACAAGCTCTTACGAAGACACCATTGTTTAGAGTCAGGAAGAAGAGCACCCCATTCGGCATTTATGAGCATTCTATCAATTCGACTCATGGACTGCGAATTGCTCCAGGTATATTGTTTGCCAATTAAAGGCAAGTCAATAAGATGAGAGTTTCGAACAAAAGCCTGGAAACTCTTAGAAGGTAGAAGTGAAGAGGTAGAGAGTCTATCAGAAACATGGTGTAGCATTAAAATCCCCTGCAACAAGACACGGAATAAAGTAGTGCATTAAAAAATTCGCAACCTTAGCCCATACGGCATTACGTTCAAGCACAGAATTAGGGGCATAGACATTTATAATGACACATATCACCTTTTTTTGTATGAGTGTGCCTTCAATAGCGACCCACCGAGAGCTCTTGTGAACACCTGAAGCAGTAAAAAAAGACGGGTTCCAGGAGAACAGTAAACCACCCGAGGATCCATCTGCGGGGCAGGACTCGAACTCAGCGTCAAAGCCATTCCAGATTTGCTTAATAATTTTACCATCCACAACGAAGCTTGTCTTGCTCTTGAACTGGGGCAAATGTTGGGTATGGTTATCAATGGCAACAAGGACTCAGTCCTCTTCAAACTCAACGAGCTAGATGCAGAGGATAAATCGCGATGGGATCTGTTGAATAATAAGAGTAATGTCTAATGTTCGTATAGTCTTCCTCTCGGTTCTGATTTTGATTTGTGATGAGTATTGTATCTTGGAATGTGCGTGGATTGTGTAATGGTGCCAAGAGGAAAGCTGTGGCTAGCTAATGCACAAAAAACTCTGCTAGTGTCATTTTGTTACAAGAGCAATGAAAAATTAGGGTTCAAAGGTGGGGGTGAAGAGAGAGGTTCACAAAGAGGGATAGCTGAAGACACAGCCGGTAGAGAGGAGGGCGAAAAGGAGGTGTTATGGGCTAATAAGGGGTTAGAGAGATCAAAATTATCAGTCCTTTCCAACAGGTTAAGACAAACTAACTAATCCAGTTTGATTCAAATAGAACCACAAATGTGCAAAAATTTCTTAAGAATTAATTAAATAAGACTGTATTTTTTTTTTAAGGAAAATAAGGAACTTCATTAAACAAAAACATCAGAAACCAAGACATTACATAACCAAGGAGGTGGAGTATCCCTCCATTCTCCAAGGCCTGACATAGAACCTCCTGCCCTTGTAAGACAATAAGCAGTAGCATTCGCAGACCTACAAACAAAAGAGAATTTCAATTCTCTAAAGAAATTAGCTAAAAAAAGACAATCTGAGATAATAACTCCAAAACCACTAGGCCCTGGATTAATAGTAGATAAAGCATTAAAAACCTCCAGCGAATCCATCTCAATTATTACTTTATCAATGTTGCAGCGTTTGACCCAACTGAGGGCTTCTTTTACTCCAAGAGCTTCTACCTCGCGAACATTAAAGCAGCCAGACATCGGCATGCTTTGAGCAACAACAAAACCACCTACAGCATCACGAATGATGGCCCCCAAACTGATCTTATTCTAAGCAAAAACAATGCAGCGTCAACATTGCACTTAACCAACTCTCTTCAGGCCTTGACCAGCACGTATCACCTTGATTAGCAACCACACTGAAGTTATCCACAAACTGAGAGGACTTTCTAGCATGTTTCCATTGGAACAAATACTGATTGGCAGAATTAAGCACGCGATGAGGCCTATCAAATTTCTTCTTCCAAACGATCTCATTCCGATTTCTCCAGATTCCCCAACAAATCATAGCAGCCAAATTACCTTCTTCCTTATTTCTTCTTTTAAGAACAAAAGCTAACCAATCCACAAAAAAAGGGAACTGACCCAAATAACCAATCGGAGAAGCAATCCAACAGTTCTGAGCAAAGCTGCACGAGATCAAGGAGTGGAAAACTGATTCAATTTCTGCATTACAAACTGGGCAATTATGAGAGATTTCCACTCGTTTAGCTCGAAGATTATCTGCAGTAGGCAAAACATTCACTGCGCTACGCCAAACCAGATTACAAACTTTTGTTGGGATCTCTAAACTCCATAGTTTGCGCCACATTTAATCATTATTATCTTGCTGCGACTCATAAAGAAGCCTGTAGCAAGACTTAACTGAGTACACACCCTTAGCATTAGGCATCCAATACCATTTGTCTGTCAAGTTTCGAGAACTAAGGGGAATCTTTAGAACTAAATTCCTATCCCTTTCATTGAACAGGTCATTAACAAGATCAACATCCCATTCGCACTCATTCACGATCATCAAATTATTAACTGAATAATTTTCTAAAGCAACATTTGGAGAAAGCACAAACCCATGTCCTAAATCCGACAACCAAGGATCCTTGAGAATCGAGACCGTTTCACCACTTCCAATTTGAATCCTGCTACCGCAAAGCACCACCTCCTTAGCTGCCATTATGTTATGCCAAGCACAACTAGGATTATGACCCATTTCTGCATCACGAAATGACTTTCTAGAGAAATACCTTGATCTGAAAACTTTCGTGACTAAGGAATTTGGCTCTGTCAAGAATCGCCAGGCTTGCCTACCCAGCATTGCAATAATGAATTCATGAATTGACTTGAAACCAATGCCACCCATGGGCTTTGGACGACATAAACTCTCCCACCTAAGCCAATTAATTCCTCTACTACCATTGGATTTGCCACCCCACCAATATGAATTCATGATTAACTCCAGCTCGCGACATAAGGACAAAGGCAAAAGATACACATTCATTATGTAGTTAGGAGCAGCTTGGGCAACAATCTTGAGCATTATTTCCTTGCCTGCTCTAGAAAGCATTTTATTCTTCCAGCCACAAACTTTCTTCCACACTTTCTCCCAAATAAATCTGAAGAATTCATATATGTTTTGACCAATAGTTGATGGAAGGCCAAGATAGACCCCATGGTCATGAGTACCTCGGACCTAAAGAAAATTACAAACCTTAGCGCGATCTGTTTCAGGAGTATTAGCGCGCTAAAGGAAACTGAAGATTTCTTAAATTTACAGCTTGACCCTATGCCACTCCATAACTCGATAACACGTTACTTATGTGAGAGACCTCAGAGACAATAGCTTTAAAGAACATGAAGCAGTCATCCGCAAAGAAGAGGTGGGATATTGGAGGAGCATTCCTAGCCACCCGGATCCCATGAATAAGACTAGCACATTCCTTTTTCCTAAGCAAAGCACTCAACCCCTCAGCACAGATTAAAAATAGATATGGGGATAAAGGGTCCCCTTGACGGAGCCCTCGACTAGGAAGGATAGGCCCCAACTCTTTACCATCATGAATCATAGTATAATGAGCACTCGAAACACATAACATTATCAAATCCACCCATTTAGAATCAAAACTAATAGAAACTTGACTCTATTTTTTTAATTAATAGAAAGTTACACAATAGAAATAGTTCACTTTTCAAAATTGGGTGAAAATTAATTCTATCATATATATATATATATATATATATATATTGTTATAACCCGTATTTTATTTATTAAATTAAATATGGATTTTTAAGAGTTGATTATTATTTTTGTGATATGGTGGTTAAATAAGTATTTTGATAATTATAAAGAGTATTTTTTTTTATGTATGTATATTATTTTTGTGTATGTGTATGTAGGAAGAATTTTTATTCTTAAAATATTAAATTGAGGATTTAAAGTGTTAGTATTTATTTTATTATTTTTATGAAATTATTATTATTGTTACTATTTTTA
>CATIWK010023039.1:0-17955 GCA_949634005.1 Mallotus japonicus | reverse complement strand
AAAGTAATTATTGTCAATGGTGAATTGATGAACAGATAATAAGGATTTTGTGATATTTGGAACATGAAAAACATTCTTAAATGAGAATACTCTATTAGAATATAAAGAAGGGTAAAAAGATGTACAGGTATTTACAATAGGGAAAGATTAACCATTACCAACTAGAATTTGTTCATTGCCAATATAATGAGTGATTTGGGATATATTGTGAGAATTAGCCGTCATATGGTGTGTGGCGCCTGTGTCGAGGTGCCATAGAGAGGATGTAAGAGCAGTATAGTAGTGGGGACTGGACAACAGTGAAATAGGAGAGTTAGGCACGGCAATATGAGCTTGGGGTTGGATAGGTTGTTGTCTTAGTGCATACTGATTGCAATAGAGATCTGTTGTTTGGTTCTAGTAACCACATATTTGACATGGGCCACGAGGTTGACGGTTACGATATGGTGGGCACAACTTTAGAGTATTTGAAGAGGATGGAGGTGGAATTAGGAATGAGGCAGTTGTGGAGGAAGTAGTATGTTAAGTGGCTGTATTAGCCAATGGAGGTTCATACAAATTTCTGAGTAGGATTTCGTGGGCAATTAATTGGCCATATAGTTCTTAGAAAGAAACTGGAGTTGGGCGCTGATTGAGAGCAGTAATAATACTATGATAGTCAGGGCCAAGATTTTCAGTAGATGATGACATTAAACTCAGCATTAGAAAGAGGACGCCCAACAATAGATAATTCATTTACTAAGGATTTAGCTTTTTGGAGATATTGAGTTACTGTCATATCATTTTTCTTTAACTCTTGAAGTTCGATGTGCAATTGCAATTGTCGATTTTATGAGATGGAGCCACAGGCACTTTCTAGTGCATGCCAATAACATATGGAAATACCTCTTCAGTTAGTGATGAAAATATCCAAGACAATAATAACTTATCCTTTTGAAACCAATCAGTAAATGCAGGATTTGAAATTGGAGAGGAATTACTTGGATTAGGAATTGTAGTTGGGGGTGCAGGAGTATTACCATCAATAAGACCTATGAGTTTGTGATAATTAAGAAATCTTGGAATTGGGTTTTCCATGTGAAATAATTTCTAGGTGTTAGTTTGATGGAGAGGGCATCATTTGTGGTAGAAGATGAAAGTAGGGAAGAGGAAGAAGATAGAACAATTTGGCCAGCCATGAGGGTTCTAATACCATAAAATGAGAAAAATAATGTTGTTTTGTATATTACTTAATGAACGTGTACAGGGATTGAATTTATACAAACAGTGTAACAATAATATAACAGAAGATAAGAGTTACAAAACAAATAAAATATTCTAACTAATGATTAGGAATAATAACAAATGAAATATCACGTGATCTTATCAATCATATGACCTAAATTTTAATAGACTGTACAATAGAGGCTAGCCCTCCTATTTTAAATCGATGAGGACAGAAATCGAATTCTACAACTCATGGTGCCTTCTAGTGCCTTTGCAAATGAGTTACTACTTGACTACTCTCTCACCGGGTTCGATCCAATTCAAAGGTGAGATTTATTTTAAGCGAAAACAACACTCCAACAGTTGTTGTGCCATCTTGTTAAGTGTTTATGACACTATATATTCATTCAACTCACAGAAAATCTGTATTCATGTTTTACTCTTACATGCATGGTGTGAAACAGTACTCGTGTGATAGCCAATATCATCGATCATTCCAGGCCCTGGTGTATGTATGAATAATGCACATTTTATATGACAAAATAGTTTTTATTCATGACATAAACCGAACATGAAATTGAAACATCACTAGTGGAAGATGGTAACATAGAAGAAAGTTTGAAATACAGGAAAAAAGATACTTTTCAGATAATATTTTCAAAGGAGTTGGAGATGGATCGGCAGGTTCACCAATCATTGATGGTTATAGTAGTTTTGTAATGAGATAATAATAGAAGCAAAGCAGAGCAAAGACCACACATACACACTTGAGAAACGAAGAGCTTGAGGTTTAGGCTGACTACCCATCTTTGGTAACATCAGGTTCTCTTCTAATTCGAAATGTTCGAAATGTTCGGCGAAAATTATCGATAGACCTTCTAATGATTGGTTTAAAAGAATCCTGCAAATTTTCCCAAAATGCAGAGTATAGTCGATGCTGCATGAGTGCAAATACGGAGACAGGAAGAAAAGCAGCAACAGAAATGAGACTAGTAGTCCATTTCTTCTCTCCGTGAACCATAAGCAAAATGGTAGCACCGAAAGAAAGCATGGTGGTCATTATAGACAAGAAGAGAAAAGTGAAACCCAAATTAAGTTTCCATGGGAGAGAGTGACCAAAATCTTCCAATTCGCATGGAGCGGTGAGGATAGATAGGAAAACCATAACCGAAGTCAATGAGGCAGCTAAGGAGATAACATCCATGACAGTGAAAAACAAGAAGTATGGAGACTGTCCGAAAATGGGAATTCCTTTATCATTGGATCCTCCAGGTACAGTATATGCAGCAGCATAAACAACAGTTGCCACTAGAACTGCTACGGTAGAACATGATTGAGAGGTTTCTTTGATCCAATTTCTGGCAGCGTTCAGCATTTCCTTGTGTGTCTCTTTAAATAAATCTTTTGCAGTCTTCTTCTCAACTTCGTCTAGTGTTGTGGAATAAAAATCAGGACACAGCATTCGTACACGCTGTACACATTAAGACAACTTTGCAATTAACCCAAAGATTGATCAATATTGATTTGTATAAACTAAATTAGCAAGGTACAGTGATCACACCTCCATCCAAATTAGCTCGTCTTGCAACTGGAATGCAGGACCGGGTTTGGTTCCTGGAGTGTAATATTTCATATCTGCAACATGGTGCAGCACTGTGCAGCCATTATTGTCAATTGCTCTGCCCATCCTCTTCTGCAATATTTTATTTCCTTCTAAAATATCAAAAACATGCTTTCTCCGATGCAATACAGCCACATGTAATAAATTCCGTCCAATGTTATTTAGTTGCTCAATAGCCTGAGGATGCACTTTAAGTATTTCATCCACAATCTCAGTAATTCCTCTGCTAGTAGCTATAAACAAGGGATTTTGTTCTCCAAATTTCATGTGTCCTTCTCCTTCCTCAATAGTGACGCAGTGCTCATATAAATCATGCCTTCTTCCTTTACTACTTTTGCCTTGATGTACATTGATGGTATCATCTTTTGACTCGTTGGCCACTGTGTCTCGGGCCTCGATTTTGTAGTCCTTGTTAATTTTCATAGGTTGATACCATTGAAAGTGATCCCATATCAGTATCTTGGCAACTTTAGCAGCAAATACATGGCAATGTTTTTCTTTTTGCACTCTTTCCACTAATCCTGCAGCAGTGGAAACCACAGTTTATGTCAGGGCGTAAAGTTTTAATTTTTTTCTCAAATAAAAATTATGCATATATCAAGTATATTATATCTATATATATAATTTATATTTATAAAACTATAATATATATAAATGTACGAAGAGAGGGGGACATGCAAAATTACAAAACCGTCTTCACTCATTATTATATAAAAATTGGATATATAATATAGTCATTTACTAATAAAAATTAAATTAAATTAATTAAAATGTAATTCTAATTTAATTGAAAGTATATTTTCTATTCTAATTAGGTTAACTTCTATTGATTAAAATGTAATTCTAATTTAATTGAAAATATGTTTCCTATTTTAATTAGGTTTACTTCTATTAAATCTCTAATAAAAATAAAATTATTAAAATTTTAGTAGCAATTTTGTTAAAAATATATATATTTCTATTTTAATTAGGTCTATTTATATTTTATCTAATATAAATCAAATTAGATAACATAAATTATAAGTCTTACTAAATTAAATTTAATAAGTAAATAATTAAAATAAAAATTAATTTATAAAATAATTAATTATAAAAATATTAACATCAAAATATTGAAAGATTGTTGGGTTTAAAAAGAAAATTCATAAAGGATATAATAAATTACTATATTATAACTCTTTTAAATTTTTCAAAATTATATTATTATCTAGATAAAAATATTGAAAGAGTGTTGTATAATTTTTCAAATATAAACTTTATTAAAATTTCAATAAATTACTATATGATAATGTAACACTATCAAAATTGAAAAATTAGATTGACATATAAACAAAATAATACTCTTATTATTTTTAAAAAATTTACTAAATTAAAGTTTATTAAGTACATAATTAAAATTAAATTAATTAAAATTTTTTATTTATATTGCATCTGTAATCATATTTTTAAAAAATAAAGCATATAATTTGTTTGACGGTAGTATCTCTATAAGAAATGTAGTATAATTATTATTTTTAGATATTTTTACAAAATTTAATGAAAAAGAGTTAAAATTAAATTAATTAATCTTAATCATTTATTTATTAGTTGAAATTAAAAATTACAGTAAATTACTTTTTGAGTGAATAAAAGTATTAATATTATAGATATTAAAGAAATAAAGTATTACTATTTAAATAAAATTTTTTTATTAAAGTTATAATTAATTATAATTTTAATGAGATTGCAATAAATATAAATTTTTATTATTTTTATTAAAAATAACTAATAATTCTTTATTATGTTATGATTAATTATGGCCATAATAATTTTGCTATAAAATTAGTTCTAGAGTTGAGAAAAATATTAATTATAAAAAACAATGAAGGAGTATCATATAATTATTTAAATAAAAAATTTATCAAAATTTCAATGAATTATAACTATATTAAGTTAATATTAAATTGTTATATAAATAAATACCTATTATTTTTAAACTTTTATTTAATAATAATAATAATAATAATAATATAAAAGTTCCTGTTTAATAATTTATTTACTATTAAAAATATAAAAATTTTTCGTTCATGTGCGAAGCACGTGATTGTTTACTAGTATATATAAATATATAAAGGGGGACAAACAAAATTATAAAAACGTTTTCACTCATTATTATATAAAAATTGAATAATTTAGTCATTTACAAATAAAAATTAAATTAAATTATTTAAAATGTAATTTTAATTTGGTTGAAAGTATATTTTCTATTCTAATTAGGTTAAATTCTATTTTTTCACTAATATAAATTATATGAATTAAAATGTAATTCTAAATTGAAAAATATGTTTACTATTTTAATTAGGTTAACTTTATTTTTTTTTATCTCTAACAAAAATTAAATTAATTAAAATTTTAGTTGTGATTTTATTAAAAATATATATATATATATATTTATTTAATTGGGTCTACTTATATTATATCTAATACAAATCAAATTAGACAACATAATTTTATAAGTCTTACTAAATTAAATTTAATAAATAAATAATTGAAATCAAAATTAATAAATTTTATAAAATAATTAATTATTAAAAATATTAACGTCAAAAATATTGAGAGACTAGTGTCTAATTGTTTAAATAGAAAATTTATAAAAATATAATAAATTATTGTATTATAACTCTATCAAGTTTGTAAATTTAGATTATCATTCAGGTAGAAATGTTAAAAAAGTGTTGTATAATTACTCGAATAGAAAATTTATTAAAATTATAATAAATTACTATGTTATAATGTAATTCTATCAATATTGAACAATTAGATTGTCATATAAATAAAATAATACTCTTATTATCTTTGAAAACTTATTAAATTAACGTTTATTAAGTAATAAAATAAAATAAAATTAATTAAAATTTTATTATTTGTTTTGTATCTATAATCATATTTTAAAAAAGAACATATAATGTGTTTGAGAGTAGATTTCTATTATATGAGAAAAGTAGTTTAATTATCATTTTTACATATTTTTATTAGAATTTAATATAAAAGAGTTAAAATTAAATTAATTAATTTTTATTACTTAATTATTAGCTAAAATTTAAAAATACATTAAATTACTTTTAAATGAATAAAAGAGCTAATATAAAAATATTAAAAACAATATACCATTTCTAAAATAAAAAATTTACTAAAATTGTAATAAATTATAAATTAATGAGGTTGTAATATTAGATTTTTATGTAAAAAAATGTAACTTTTTATTTTTTAAAATTTTTTATCAAAAAAAAAAAACAACTAATGATTTCCTATTGTCTTATTAATATAGACACAATATTTTTTTATATAAAATATTAGTTTTAGAGTTAAAAAAATATTAATCATAAAAAATATCAAACGAATATTGTATAATTATTTAAATAAAATTTATAAAAATTGCAATAAATTATAATTTTATCAAGTTTGTAATATTAAATTGTTATATAAATAAATACCATTTTTATTATTTTTATAAATTTTATTTGAAACAATACTAATAATAATAATAATAATAAGTTATTTAATAAGTTATTTACTATCATGAGTGTAAAACATTTTGGAATAAGTATAATTTTGATCCCTGTAGTTTTGCCTTGCAAAGCCTATTTTTTGTTTTTTGTTTTTTTTTGTTTTTGGCTTTTAAGTACCATGTGTTTCTTATTTTTTTTACAATTTAGTACCATTCTAACAAATATTGTTTAAAACGTAAAAATAATATGCATTTTCAATGCTAAAATCATATAATGAGTAATATATTATTCAATTAACTATAATAAACTCACAAAAAATCAAATTTAGATGTATTTTTAATTTAATTATAAAGAAATGACTTTTAAAATAAATTTATAATATTTTTAAAAATAACCAATTGGTTAGGTTGATGGTAAATTGTCACATCCGTGCAAAAAGAAACTAGATTTTATTTCATGATATAAATAATAAGTTGAAATTAAATATTTTAAGCATATATATATATATATATATATTTGTATATCAGAGCCTAGAAGTAGAATAGGACCTGATTGAAGTAAAATAATAATAATAATAAAAGTTTGGATTAGGACTTAACTGTAAATAAAGAAAAATTTGTCGATTAAAAGTGAAAAAAAGACAAAGGTGCATGTATCCTTTTTTGGAGGCTTAAAGTGTGACCCTGGCATTTTCTTTGGAGAATATCTTCTCCACTTCTCATCCTTATGGTTCTTTTTTTTTTTTTTTTTTTGTACTCAGTAACAGTAAAACAAGAATTAGTATATTAGATTATGTTAAAGGGGACACTGGAGAAGGGAGGGAGTAGGGTTCGAACCGTCACTCCCTAAAGTGGCAACCAACGCCCTTCCCACCAATGAGGTATCCTTATGGTCCTTTCTCATCATTCAATTACGTTTAAAAAAAAAATGATTTGGAAGCTGTCAAGAACGATTGAAGGTTGTAGGGAGAGATTACAAGAACTTATGCTATTGGTGGACTGTGCTTGAACACAAGTTGAGATTTGGACATTCAAGAGCAGCTTGCTGAAATTTCGCTTTTTTAAAAAAAAAAAAAAAAAAGGGCAGAGCAGATAAGAAGATCGAGAGGGAGGAGCGGTTTTGGGCGGCGTGACTGAACGTCTCCCTCATCACTCTTGAATGAATTCTATTCCTCCCTTCATCGAAATGAGTCTTGAACTCTTGAAAACTGAATTTTATCTTATTTGTGAGTACAGTCTTATGTTTCCCCTTCTTTGCTTTAAATCGGGTTCGCTTTTTGTGCTTTTCTTGCTCGCTGTCATTTGTTCTTAGTGTTGATTTGATTTTGATACTGGTTGTGGCTCTTAACTGAATTTTCTATCATGTTGTTCTTCCCATGTTGTTATCAAAATTGTTGTTATTTATTGTCATTGAAATTGAATTTCAATTGCCTGTTGAAGTTGCAGAAAAAAATGATGAGTGAAAATCTTGGTACTCTTTTCATTAAATTCTGAATTTTCTATTCTTGAAAGCTCTCTCACTATACTGAATTTTTTTTATTCAATGTTTAACTAAAAATTCTAGCTGTTGTTGATGTCGGTTTGAGCTTTTGCTTCCAGCTCTTTATTTGTATTTGTGATATTGCATTTTTTGTTTCAAACTTTAAGCTGAAACTTGTGGTATCTCTGTTCTCCATCAAGTCTTTCAGATTCTAAAGATCAGTCTTTAAAGAATTATCTTCTTTTGGTTTATTTAAAGCTTTACTCAGTGATAAATAAGTTCTGATTTTCTAAGTGTTGTTGTTTGGGGCTTTTGTTTCCTACCTTATTGAGTTTCTTATTATTACTTTCTACTTAAAGAATTACAGAGCTCTAGTTATTGAATTATGTTGTTGTTTAAATTTAGGGCCATGGGTATATGAATACACTGATATTGAGGTTTTTCAGTGAGTAATATAAATGTTTACAGTAAGCTCAAATTTGCGAAGGCATGATGTAGACGAACCAAACAAGACCAGAACATTTGTGAGTTATATATTGAGTTTCTTATACAAAAATTAAGATGAAATCTTTTGTCTAAAAATGTGCAATAGCAAAATACTGCTGAAAAAAAAATAATTAAAAAAAAGCGATGGCCTTGTAAATGAAAAGGGAGCCCAGGTTGGGAAAATGTTGGGACATCCAACTTAATTAAATAAGTAGATACTATTCCTTAAGCTTAGATTGGCATGTGCATTCTTAGATTTTTCTTAGAGATAATTAAATTAATTATATGTCAAATTAAACAGAGTCATTTTAAGTATTCTTACCAAGCTAAAACAAAAAAAAATATATTACTAGAATATTCAATAATGAAGGAGTATAATAATAATAATAATAATAATAAAATTAATTATAATATTTAATTTAATAATATTAGAAAATAATGCTATGATAATTATATTAACAAGTAAAAATACTTGCATGCACCCTTGCAAAGTGTTGAGTATATAACTTAAAAGGCCGAAACAAAGTAATTTATGTGTAATAAAATAAGTAGAAAGTATATTTTCCATAAAAGTACGTATGATGAAGAGAAGTGAATATTGGTAAAGATTTGCCGGCTCATATGAGCATTTGATGAAGAGAAATTTTTTAGCACCAGTGCATATGTTATAATTAAGAGATAGTAAGTCCATACCTAGGGTATTGCAGGGTCAGCAAATTGGCAAAGTGTCTGGGACACAATCTTTTATCATGTGAGACAAGAAATTAATGGAATGTTTGTTACGACCGTATTGTGATTTGATTATTTTAAGTCCTTGGGACAAGAGACTCGTGATCTTTTGGGGTATATTGAACAATATTATATTGAAATTGAATCGTATATATACTGACATATATTACCTTCAGTGTGGTGTGAGTACTAGCCACCCGGATATCTGCTTATACATGTTGTATAGTACTCTAAATCTTATGAGAATATTTTTAAATATTTTTGAGAATTAAACTGGATTAAGAATTCTTTCTATATGTATTCAATATACTGTAAAGTTCAATCAAATGTTATTTTAATCATAAAAATATTAACTATTGTTGAAAGATGAGCTTGAGCTCGAGTAAGCAAGTTGCACAGGTGTAACTAGGTTATGTGAAATATTTTATTTTGCCAAAACTACGAAAGAATACTTGTAAGCTATAAATAAGTTATCTATAATTATATTTATATATGTTTACAATGAATATTAATAGATACAAAATTTAATAACAAAATAATTACTCGTAATGCTCATTTTGGTTTGGGTTATTATGTAGGATTCTTTATGTTTTCGAGTAAACTTTCTTGATTGATCTGCCTTAATATTTTACCGATATTGTACATTTACTACTGTTTTGTTCATTCACTGAATATTTTTTTGAAAAAATACTCATCACTCTCCTTTTTATTATTTTTTAGAGTAATTAGTTTTTTGTGGGTAGCCATACGAACTGTAGCTTCAGGTGCAACGAATCATCCTAGAGACGAGGTTATCATAGGTGGCTGAGTTTTATCTAGTGAATTTGTGAAGATGAAGTGAATAGGAACAATAATCACAAAGTTGATTATGAAGCTTTGAAAATTTTGGTTTCATGTATAAGTGATTTGGAATAGAATTTAGAAAATAAGATATTTTGTTTATGGTTGTGTATATATGTATTATAAAGGGAAGCTGTTTGTTATAGTTAAATTATTTATGATTACAATTTTAGTCAAATAAATATTTATAAATGGTTAAATTTAGTTCAGAAGTGATACTCGTTCACGTTTGTGCTCGAGTTAGGTGGGTCAAGATCATGCTCGTCTAATGAGAGTGTTGGTGGGAAGGAGTATCACATAAATCATATGTAAAATAAATTTATCATTAAAATTTAATATTATATTAATTTTTCTCATAAAATAATGATGATATTATTAGTTAGAAGGGTACTAAAGTGTAAAAAAATATGAAACACATAGTACTTAAAAGCCAAAAAAAAAAAAATCACAGGACTGGTTTTGCCTCAAAATTGTACTTATCCCAAAAATTTTTATTCACGGATTATTTACTAGCTAGTTATGAATTCGCGCTTTGCACGGACTGCAAGTAATATACATATTTTTAAATAAATAATTAAATAATTATGATAAAATAAAAACTACAAATTAATCAAATATAAAAGTTAGAACTTATTAATTTTTTTTATTAATAGTACATATTATTTTAATATGCATACTAATAATAATTATTGAATAAATAAAATAAAATAAATGTAGAAAATGGGTGAAAAATTACATATTTTTATTTTTAGCTTTAAAAAAGAAAAGTGTTTTTATTTGAATATAATAGAATGTTTCAATTAAAATGAAAGATATAATTTTTTGTGGAAATGAAGAGTAATATTTTAAATGTAATCAAATTACAGTATTTTTTATTAAATAAAACATGTGTATTTTAATAAAAATGAATTTTTTAATTTTTTATAGAAAAATATTGTATATTTTAATAATTCAACTCATAAGATTTTAGCAGTTAATGTTAAATTATGAAAAAAATACACTTTTTAAATTTTTGACTTAATAAATTAAAAATAAAATATATCATATTAATTTTTTTTTTAAAATTTTTGTTACCATAATTTTTTAGTTATAATCATATTAGTTTTTAAAATTATTAGATTAGTATTATAGTATATATAGTAGTGTTTTAGTTGCAAAATGATACCAAATAAATATTTGAGTGATTTAAGGTAGAAAAAATGTAGTACATAAATATTTTTAGAATTTGAGTATTATTGAGATATGTATAATAGTGTTTTAGTTAAAAAATAATACTAAATAAATATATGATAAATATTTTATTTTTAATAAAAATTAAAATTTTAGAGTGAATACTCAAATATAAAGATAGACACTCATTAAATTTTTGGTTTAATGACTTTAGAGCTCAGCATAATTAGAAAAAATACATTTTAAGAGGGTATAATGGACGCTCTTTGTCCTCCTGATTCTGACAATGACTGCGCCTTTATAATTATTAATTCTTTCCAAGTTACACAAATACATCAAACAAACAGAGATCATGCATGAAGAAATATGTGTCCGTTTTTACTGTTCAAGTATAAAATATTTAGTGTATATATATACACACTACACACTACGTACCTGTAGAAAATACTTTGAAGATTTGTAGATAGATCCATTTCAACTTTGATATACACCCTTTCAACACTGAGAAAATCAGATGTGAATTATACTCCAATAACTAATGAGAACAAACATAAAGTAAACATAAAAGTGTCGTCTTCTTCTTCTTGAGTGTCAACTGAGAATTTTTCCTTTGGAAATATATCTGTAATTTCTGACCTTGAAAATGTTTGTCTAAGCACATTAGACCTTGTCAATCGTTTAATATCCCTATTATATATATTAATTAATTTCTTGGATGAGTGTGAGCTTGTACTGATTGTATAGAACGTTTATTTTTATTGTCCCAATATACACTACAACAAATTCACTCATTAGTGACAATATTTTTATGGTCACAAAATTTATTGTGACAAAAAAATTTAATAAATGACAATAATTTTTTGATATATCGTAATAATTAATTTATTAAATTATCACTAAATAATATGAAAATATATTAAATTGTCACAAATATATTAAAATTTTGTGACAATTTGTTACAATAATGTCATTAATTATTATTATAAAATTCAAAGTAGAACTTTTTTGTGATAATATTTTTAAATGTAATCAAAATTATTTTTGTGACAAGTTTAATTTTTCATGTAAGATATATATTCTATAATATATATTTGAAAAAAATATAAAAAGTATAATGTGATTTTATTTTTTTTATTTCTGGTATGTGATTTTTTGATATTTAATAGCTTACAATTTTTATTTTGTTTACATTTTAGTACCTTATTTACTAATATTGTTTAAAATATATAATTTAATATTAAAATAATATGAAAATTAATTCCTCAAATTATTTTCTAAATAATATAACATTCAATAACTATAATAAATTAAATTAAAATATATTTTGAATTTTATTAGAAATAAAAAGAAATAATTTAATTTTAAAAAAATTATAATATATATAAAAATATTATTATGATTGATGACAAATCATATATAAAATAATTTTATTATTAAAATTAATATTATATTGATATTTTATCATAAAATAATTTTAATATTTTAGTTGATATGGTACTAACGTATTACAAAAATAAAGCGACAAGTTTTTAAATTTCAAGAAAAAAAAATGCTAAACTAAAAAGCAATTGTAGGTATAGGTGGCAAAATGGGTGGTCAGGTTGGGTGGGTATGAGTTGGGTATAAATGGGTAAAACTCTTAATCACCTATTTACTCATTTATTATTTATATGGGTATCCAAATTCATATAACCCATATAAATTTTACCCACCCATTTACCTATTAACTTTTTTTTTTTGTATATACACAAATTTTACATAATAATTAAATATTAGTATTAGTATTAGTATTAATTTCAATTATTTTAAAATATAAATTTTTACATATTAATTACAAGACTATTCCACCCTTCTAGAAATTTAAAAATGTAACATTTAAAATGTTTACTTTTTAATTTACCTAAAAAAAAGTGACTTCATGGTATTACAACAATAAAAATAAGCGTTAAAAAAACATAAATATACATAATTGGAAAAGCAAGCCCAGAAAGCACCCAAAATACGTAATTCATAATTTTGCTTTTGGTTCTTCAGGGGTAATTCAGTAATTTAAAATCTGAAAATTTTCTCAAATCTACAAATATAGAAGGTAAGGTACGTGCCCGTGCAATATGGAAAGTTTATTTCAAGCTAATTATAAATGTAGCGCGACGCCATTTTACCAAAAACCAGCAAAAAGGAACTGTCTCCTAATTGCATGAGGCAGTTTGGATAGTTTTGTCAAAAAAATTAATAAAAAAAAAAAAATTTGTATAATAGCAGGCCAGCGTGTGTGTGTGTATATATATATATATATTGGACAGTTCCATATAACACAGTTGAACCATTCCTATCGATATGTCTTGCCTCTTTCCTACAGTCAAGCTCATTTCTTTTTTCCTTTTTGTGTTTTTTGGCTGATCAATAATCCTTCAATTATACATTGAGACTTTTAAATATTTTCTCAATATTATATTTTTTATTAAAAGATACATTTTTTAAAACTTCTGATTTTTTAATTTTTTTTAAAGTTTTCTGATATGGATTTACATGTGGTTAAAGGTTTAAAATATGACACATATTATCTCAATAATAAAAAGGTTGTACATAGGAGGTATTTAGCACTCCTTTTATCTAATTTTATCTTTTCTAACTTAGTAAAATTAGAAATTTTACATAATAACCGAATATTAATATTAGTATTAATTTCAATTATTTTAAATATAAATTTTTATATATTCGAAATTTATATAATGAGACTTTTAATATAGTCCTCCAAAAAATATGTAAATCCAACGTTAATGATATTGGCTAATGCTTTAATAAATAAAGAGGGAAGAGGAAAAAAGGAGAAAAAAATAAATAAAATAAGAGGATAAAATAAGATAAGAAAAAAAAGAAGAATAAAGAGAAAAAAGAAGAAAATAAAAATACAAAAAAGAAAAAAGGGAAAAAAAGATGCAAAAAGAAGAAAATAAAAATTTAATTAAAAAAAGTAAGAAGAAAAAAGAAAGGGATAAGGATAATAAATAAATAAAAAATAAGAAAGAAAAAAAAGTGGAAAACTAAAGAGAAAATAAAAATAAAAAAGAAAGAGAAGGAAAAAAAAGAACAAACAAAAAAAATAAAAGAAATTATTTAAAAAGTAGGAATTTTTTTATTTATAAAATAAAAACGCACCACATTAAGTAATTTTCATTTTTAGAGTTTTTTTGTGGGTACTCTTATTCAAACCTATTAAATCCATTTTAAAAATGATCAAAATTTTATAACCTTTTTATTACCATTTAACTTTTGGGTAATGATACATATAGCTACCATTACAACACACTACTGTCCGTAGCGACAATTATCTCATTGGCCTTATATTTTTTTGAATTTTATTTTTTTAAAAGTTTCAATTTTTTAATTTTTTTAGAATTTAAAACTTAAATTGCACAGGGGTGAGCCCGTTATGTAAAAATTTAAACAAATTGCACACAGGTGAGTCCGTTATGTAAAAATTTAAAAACTCGTAGTCTGTAAATTTTTTTAATAATCTAATAAAAAAAATTAAACTAGAGACATTTTAGTATTTGTGTCTCGGCCAACAACGTACTATAGCATTGCTTGCCGCGACACATATCTTTATCCTTAACTAACTTTTATATGAAAAATGGGTTATATAAAAAGTTAAACGGTAATAAAAGGGTAATAAAATGAGAAATTAATTCGAATTTTAACTAGAACTTATCTTTTTTTTTTTTTTTTTTCATTTTACCAGGTACCTTTAACAATAACTTGCCTAAGGCCCCTGATCATCTTCTCCTCATCATCAGCATCCTCTTCGCTTTCCACCGGTATACCTGCATATACATATATTAATTACTCATAATTGAAGTTGGGAAATTTTCTTTCTCAAACAGCTCCATGCAATGGGAATATATGATGAAAAATGCTAGTCTACTCTAATTTCTGTACAACTTAGATGATAACACGTATGATTCTTATGATTAATTGATGGGTTTCTGCTAAAGTTTGAACTGAAATACATGCAATTTTAATAAATATAATAATTAAATAAGAGCAAATAAACATACAGGAGTAGAGAAGCCATTCAAATGTGTTCATGGGGTATCCACTCTTAAAAGCAGATAGCATATTAGCTAAAAGATGAAGAGAAGTCCTTCCCTCAGCGTCCTCCAAATTGGCTAGTGATTTATCCAATTTTAGTAACGTCGAAGCTGCTTCTGCATCCAGATGCAATTTGTTAGTTAAAAGAGCTAGAGGTAATTAAGAATTTATTTATATATGGAGAAAGAGAGAGAACGAAACGGAAGTGTTGTCCATTGATGGTGATTTGAAGAATAGTTGTGGAATCATTCCTCCTGATGTGAACTTGGGATAAGCTTCCATTAACAATTTGTCCTTTGGCCAAAGTCCTGACAAAACTTGTCTTGCCTAGTATAGCAGCAATATACAATGGAGTCATGCCAAATTTATTTGTTTGTGTAACTAGTTGTTGACATTGTTCAACTATAAACTCCACTGCCTCGTAGTTCTGGGTCATGACTGCTTCATGAAGCACTGTGTTTCCATACATATTCACTTGTGATAAAAAAGGATCAACAGTACTGTTATTGCCTGCAGCATCTATTTTACGGTTGTCTCGAGCTATTTTAAGTATTTCTTGGAGAGGAAAAGACGTTTGGCTACACAATGCCATATGAAATGCAGTATCCCCAGACACTGTTACCGGAATCATCAAATGTTGAGGATTTTCATGGTAATATTTGCACAGTTTTTTCCACTTCTCTTTCAGGATTGCTGAAAAAGGCCCCCTCATTTCGGGAACAGAACCCATCTTTGACTCCCTAAATACCAGGAAAAATAAAAATATCTTCTGAGATCATATATATATGTATAAAGCATGCATGTAAATCAATGGAGATTATTATCAAAGGCTAGTAGAGAAATTCCCACCCTCGAATCTATTCACTCAAAAACTAAACTTGAGTCCTTTAATATTATTTTTTGCAAAATAAAGAAAGAAAAGATGTATAAAGGTACAATAAGTAAAAAAAAATTGTTGACACGCCAAAAGTTATTATGTATTTTTGGGACATTTTGCCAATTTGTGGTAAAAAAGAAAATTTTTGTCTACACTGGGCGTATTATACCTAATGGTAGGATTGAAAACATATCATCCAAATGTTATTAACTTAATTGATAAAAATAAAACATGTGTCTCATGTTTTAAATCATACCATATTGAGTGTATACCTAGTGTAGATAAGAATCTCCAAAAAAAATTATGATATTTGCTGATAAATTTTCTTTTTATGGTGAAGAAAAAAAAATTCTCACTTTTTGGTGTTTTTTGTTCTACGTGACTTTTTAAAATTAGTGTTACCACTTTGAGTGGCATCATTCCGCCAGTCAAAATTGCAGAATGGTGTTTTTTTTTTCTTGTGTTTGGCATTCTGCCACTTGAAGTTGTGGAATGCCTAATTTTTTTTTTTTACATTTCAAAAATACTTTTTTTTTAATTTGGTACGAATAAATAAAAATGTTACTATTTGCATTTAGTGCATATCTAGGAATTGCCTTGATAAAAAGGCTTGTAACTCTATATGATATGGGATAAATAATACATTTCACTTCAAAATTGACCAATAAATTAATCTAATTATATGATAATATAATTTAAAGACTGACAATTAAGTGCCTGCAAAAGAGCACTGCAACAGTTGCTTTTTTTTTAAAAAAAAAATTATCATGAACTATACAGTTTAAATTCTATCATCCATAGCCAATCAGACCTAATTTAGTTGGCATTTATATTATATTTAGTGTTAGAAATAGGAGAAATTTTAAGTTTGAGTTTCTCATCCATTAGTATATGGTAAAATATATAACCTTTATGGTGATTGGTTTATAAGAAGATAGGCTAAAGCTAAGTATGTGATTGAAAAAATATCCAACCGTAACAAAATTCTAAATTGAACTGAAATTAATCAAATTAGATAAATAATTTACTATGATTTTGGTTCTTTGTAAATCTCTAAACTGAAAATCAGATCAAATCATATGAAACTGAAAAACCAAATATAGTACTGAAAAGATAATTGTGTGTATGATGCATGATGCAAATAAAATTATTTTTATTAATAAATTATGAAAAATACAACATATCATGTTTGCATAAAAAATTATAATCCCAAAAAAATTTCTTTTCAATAAAATAAAAGCGCATATCCTCAATATTTTTATTAAATTTATAATATTATACCATACTTAGTTAACTTCTTTTTTTTTCTATTTTTTTTAATTCATTCTCTTTTTTACACTATTATAAATATTAAAAATAATAAAAATGTTAAGTTATGATTTAATTAATTAAATTGAAAATTATGAATCTAACAAAAAATTTTCTCCCTTAAAAAAAATTAAGTAACATAAAAGTACATATTTACTCTCAAAATTCAATACCTAAAAATTTTTAATTAGACATCAAATTATATAGGTGCTTGGGTTTTATTTTTAAGATATTTATAAATTTCAATTTTAATCAAATTAAGTCTAAATTTATAAATTTTAATGGTACATTCAAAAAAATTTCATAATTATTGACATCTTAACCCTTGACTAATAATATATTAGAAAATATTCTTAAAAATTTTAATGGAAGAAAAAGATAGTTGCCAGAACTAAAACATTTCAAACATGTTATTCTTAAACATTTTAATTAACTACCGAAAAAGGATGAATAGAATAATAGTTATAGTCAAACCTCAGCTAGAGGGTAATAGTAATTATCCCTTCTTGAATTTTTATTAAATAAGAGGGAAAAAGCACTTGATTAAACAATAAATAAAGAAAGTGGAAATCAACAATCTTAACCTTATACTGAAAAAGTACAACAATCTAATGATTTCATATGCAAAATAATCAATAAAAGATTATTATTATTTACTT